>JAMRYI010001425.1:0-25928 GCA_029231635.1 Ditylenchus weischeri
TGAAAGGTGTTTAGGAGATAGTCTCGACACAAAAAGGTCAATCAAATTTAGTATTTTTCAAATGTGGTTTTGAGCCATATTTTTAGAACAACCTAGTGTTTTAATGTCAGCCAAACTTGTGCAGAATTAAAAGTTGGATTAGCATTATCAATATTGGAATTACAAAATTCCCATAAAAATGCCCTAAAAACTGAAGTAAAAAAACATTCAAAAAGGGTTTATTCGTTTTCTATTACATTTAAATTTTTAGGACACCAACGGTGTGGTGATTTAAACAGAAGTTGTGTAAAGTTGAGTAAACGAAAGTTGTATTACGGCAGTTTTTCATGAAGAATCGAATGGTGTTTTTAAAATTTCCAAAAATCACAAAAATAATCAACAGGCCATGTTTTGGCACAAAGTCATGAAAGTTGTTGGAAAAAAATACGATTTAAAGGTTTTCAGGCAAAACTCAAAATTTTAGGCAACGACAGGATCAAAGATCAAGCTTGCTTTTAACTCAACTCTTGGCGCTGAAAACATTTGGGAGAAACTTTTTAAATTTCTCAACAAAATGGCCATTTTTGACGTTTAAAATTTCAAATTGCCGCAAAATCGACTTTAATAATTAATTGTGTAGGAGTATGGGTTAAAATTGTTTCGAGGCAGTTTTGCGTAATGAAAACTATAAAAAATTTAATTTTTTACTTTGTCACAAAAGTGTCATTTTTGGCCATTTCGAATTTCAAATTACCGCCAAAATCGACTTTTTGAAATAACTGTGAACCGGTATGGGTTTAAGTTGTGTTTGAGGTAATTTTTGGTCTTAAAAATGGTTAAGTAAAAATAAATTGAGAATTATTGTAAAAGTTGTTATTTTTTTCAAATTAAAAATTCGGCGTACTAGCAATGCCCTCTCCAAGAATCTTAACTAAAATCGCTGTAGGTACTTCTGCTGTTTACACGCCCCCTCATATTTTTGAGGTTCACGTGATGTTCCAATTCTTTTTGTGACGCATCTTGTACTTCTGCCAGTACGATTCGATAGTTTGAGTATTTTTGCCAGTTTCCGGTCCACAAAATTCAGTGAATGATTGATGATCAGATGGCTGTATCCCTTCAAAATGAGGGGGCGTGTAAACAGCAGAAGTACCTCGTAACTACCCTTTGAAGCAACAAGTTCAGGCTTAGCCTTAGGCTAGGGGTACCAGCGTATGAGTTGTGACTAATAAGTGTTTTACCTTTTCTGAGTCTGGAACATATATTTGGGTACCTTTTTACTTAGGCTTAGGGTAAGAGCCAGCGTATGGAGTTGTGACTAATAAGGTCACTTTTCTAAGTCTGGAACATATATTTGGGTACTTTTTATTAGGCTTAGGGTAGGCCAGCGTAACAAGTTGTGACTAATAAGTGTTTTGCACTTTTTCTGGGTCTAGAACATATATTTGGGTGCTCTTTACTTTGGAGGCTTAGGGAGTAGGCCAGCGTATGGAAGTTGTGACTAATAAGTGTTTTGCACTTTCTGGGTCTGGAACATATATTTGGGTACTTTTTGCAAGTAAAAGGAAAATCGTTGGGTGGAACGTTATTCGCTAGTAGGGTCAAAATTTCAAATTAGCGCCAAAATAAAATTTTCTAATTGTGAGGATTCTGGCTGCGGAGCAGCCTAGATGCAGTCCAGCGCGGTAGCGCGTTTAAAAAAAGTTTTTTTTTTTTTTCAACGAACTATAAAAAATGTCAAACTCGGCCCTGAAAACTCTGAGTTACTAGTTAAAAATGCCTTACAAATTTCTACAAATAGGGCAGAATGGGCACACTGGTAGTCTAAATTTTATTTTTTGGAAATTCAACCTTTTTCTATCATTTTGTCGATTTTCAGATGAGTCCTTTTTTTAAAAGTTGAGACTTTTTGTCAAGCAAACTCTACTCAAAAATCGAAAAAAAAAACTCTGAAGGCAATTTGTGCACATTGCTGCTATTTTTTGTCCAAAAGTTTGATTGGTAGACAGGACTTACTAAGCTATCCGATGCTTTTTAAGTGTCAAACAATATAAAGGTCGTATGCTTCAGCATACACCAATGCAAAGACACAACAATTTTTGTTCAAAACCAAAAAGATAAAAGACAATAAAAAATCAATTTGGCCCACAAGCTCATCTTCTTCACTTATACAAACGTCTCAACTATTTTCAATCTAGCCATTGATGTTGTTGACTCACCTGTGCACCTGAAATTTCTCTCCACCCCCGCTCTGTAAGGCAAATGTAGTAGTTGAGTGAGGCAGGCAGCCCAAGAAGGATGTATGTCAACCTGCTGCTACAACAACACACACCAGCCAGCTATTGCAACCATTTCCACTAATAAAGCAACAGCTAGCTATCAAGATGGTGAGTAGTGGAGGGTCATGACTGTGGATGGACCATGGGCATCCAGCTAGCCAGCCATATCCTATACAACTACTATTACTAATATAATTCTTAGACCACTGCCAGTTTTACTTCCGTTATTTATTCTTTTTATTGCAGCGACCGAGTGTTGTATGCAAATTGGTTGAATTCGGCTGATTGAAATGCCTGGAAAACACTTGTTGATAGGTATGTTATTTGATTGTAGACTTGTCAGTTAACTCTATTTTTTATTTTTTGGACTTATTTATTGTTTTTATGCAGTTTTTCAAAATTTTGAGGCATGTTACCAGATGATTGAAAGCTTAGTATGTTAGCTTCACAATGATATATAAATTTTCTGGTTGAGTTCGCTAAAATGTATCTATTTAAAGGGGCATGCCTAATTCAAAAATTTTGCTCTAATCAATGAACTTCTGTACGTATTTTTCAACTTGGTTTCGCATAAACTGTATCTAACATTAAATTCTAGGCCTTGTTTTGTTAGAAACCAAGTTGAAAAATCCGTACAGATCTTGGCTAAAGTACACTATTTGGGGTAGCCCAAAAGTGCGTTTTTTTAAGGGAAAGTATGTCTTAGGCCCTAAAAACGATGGAAAAGGCGAAAAAAAGTGGGAAGGACGTTTTTCGAAAAAAACATTTCTCGATTGCCTTGGCCCCTCCTGAGAGTTAGAGATGCGCGCACTCACTTACCTTAGACATAATTCCGAGAAGTACTCTTGATCATAAAATGCATAAAGTCTCTTTTGCACAGCTCAGTTGCCAAAACGGAATAAAATACCTCACTAATAGTGAGGTATTTCATAGTGAGTCACTATGAAATCAAATTGAACATCAAAAAGTTTTTAAATGATTAATAAATGACATAAACAACAAATTAAATTTTTGACATAAACAAAAGAGAGGACCGAGGCGAAAAATGACCAAAAACCATGGGGGACCAAGGCAAAATGACCAAGAACCATGGGGGACCAAGGCAAAATGACCAAGAACCATAGGGGGACCAAGGCAAAATGACCAAGAACCATAGGGGGACCAAGGCAAAATGACCAAGAACCATAAGGGGACCAAGGCAAAATGACCAAGAACCATAGGGGGACCAAGGCAAAATGACCAAGAACCATAAGGGGGACCAAGGCAAAATGACCAAGAACCATAGGGGGACCAAGGCAAAATGACCAAGAACCATAGGGGGACCAAGGCAAAATGACCAAGAACCATAGGGGGACCAAGGCAAAATGACCAAGAACCATAGGGGGACCAAGGCAAAATGACCAAGAACCATAGGGGGACCAAGGCAAAATGACCAAGAACCATAGGGGGACCAAGGCAAAATGACCAAGAACCATAGGGGACCAAGGCAAAATGACCAAGAACCATAGGGGGACCAAGGCAAAATGACCAAGAACCATAGGGGGACCAAGGCAAAATGACCAAGAACCATAGGGGACCAAGGCAAAATGACCAAGAACCATAGGGGGGACCAAGGCAAATGACCAAGAACCATAGGGGGACCAAGGCAAAATGACCAAGAACCATAGGGGACCAAGGCAAAATGACCAAGAACCATAGGGGGACCAAGGCAAAATGACCAAGAACCATAGGGGACCAAGGCAAAATGACCAAGAACCATAGGGGACCAAGGCAAAATGACCAAGAACCATAGGGGACCAAGGCAAAATGACCAAGAACCATAGGGGGACCAAGGCAAAATGACCAAGAACCATAGGGGGACCAAGGCAAAATGACCAAGAACCATAGGGGGACCAAGGCAAAATGACCAAGAACCATAGGGGGACCAAGGCAAAATGACCAAGAACCATAGGGGGACCAAGGCAAAATGACCAAGAACCATAGGGGGACCAAGGCAAAATGACCAAGAACCATAGGGGGACCAAGGCAAAATGACCAAGAACCATAGGGGGACCAAGGCAATCGAGAAATTTTTTTGAAAAGCATCCTTCCCACACTTTTTTTCGCCTTTTCCATCGTTTTTAGGGCCTGAGGCATACTTTCCCTTAAAAAACGCACTTTTGAGCTACCCCAAATAGTGTACTCCTGCCCAGATCTTCAATGATTCTCAAAAAATTGTTGAATTGGCGGGGACAAAATTCGAACAGGTGAGCATGCCTCTTTAAAGGAAACTAGCCTCGAATATTTTCATATTTTTCACAAAATATTCGAAATGATTTGTGGCTATTTTCTTTGGATAGATATATTTTTGTGAACTAAACCAGAAAATTTATATATCATTGTGTAGCCAACATATTAAGCTCTCAATCGAGAGGTAACATGCTCAAAATTTTGCGGGGAAAAATTGCATAAGACAATAAAAAAAAGTTCAAAAAATTTAGAAAAATCTGGTGAATTCTGTGGTACCCAACTTGGTTGTTTTTGTTGGTAACAGTGATGTTGTTGTAGGTACGTTGTTGTGGCTTTCACTGGCAAACGAGTCCATAGCCCAACTAGTGCCTATCCCCCAATTAGCTAGCCCTTCACCCGGCAAAATCGGCTCCCCCTGCAACAGAACCCCCGCCGATCAGCCATGCATTGTACTGAATTCTATATGTTTGCATGGAGTGTGCGAATGTCTGCCCATGTACCATCCAAATGGACCTGAAGAGTGTTTGCTCATTGATACTGGTTGGTTGACCTCAGAAAACATATCTAGCATAGATTTTCAGATCCGAAAACAGGAAAATTTTGAGGGTTGTATTTTTTTTTGGCTATAGAATTCTTCTTTTTTGGCAATAGATTTGATTCTCGACACGAAATCAGCAATTTTTAAATAAAGTTTGGTCATTTTTGTGTGAAATTCAGGATTGGGAAAAGACCAGATGGCTTGGTTTTCCGGGGTTTACTAAAGAGGTGACTTTTGCAAAATTCGATTGCACGCATCAGATTTGCCGTTTAATCGACTAAATCGTCCATAATTCCATCTTTAGGGTGGTTTGGAGTGCTTCACGGTGGATTAGTGTGAGATCCTAAGCGATTTAGTCGATCAAACGGCAAATCTGATGCGCGCAATCGAATTTTTGCAAAAAGTTCACCCTCTTAGTAAACCCCCGGAAAACCAAGCCATCTGGTCTTTTCCCAATCCTGAATTTCACACAAAAATGACCAAACTTTATTTAAAAATTGCTGATTTCGTGTCGAGAATCAAATCTATTGCCGAAAACAAGAATTATATGGCCAAAAAAAATATTATCCAAATTTTGACCCAAAGTGTCGCACAAAAGTGTTTTCAAAAGGCAGAAGCAGAATAGCACAAGCAGAAGTATAATGTACAGTTCTCAAAAACATCAAATTTGATGCTCAGCATCAAATTTCAAATTTTTGCGTTTGAAAATATGAGCATCAAAATAACATCAAAGCAGCATCAAAATTTTTGATGCTGTTTTGATGCTGATGGAGACAAGGTCTTTGTTGTTGATTTTCTCACCCATTTGGTGTTTTGGACTTTCTTTTTAAGTTATTTTTCATGTGTTGTAATTATTTTGGTTGAATTTCAGAAAATGGATGCCTCAGCAGAGGAAGTTTCAAGCACTCCAAAGAAAAAATTAACGTGATAAAGTGCGTTAGGGTCGGCCAAAGACATTTTTAATAATTGTTTTCAGGTGGTTCTTGGTCCTGTCAAGCATTCGACTGTGGAATGAATCGAAAGCAAGCAATCGTCAAGCAAAAGTCAAAGCGCGTGCAGTCGTCGTCTGCATTGATGGAAAAGCACAGATTTAGTGGACCTGGTATGTTTCTTTATGTTTCTTTGTGTTTGGTGAACAATGGGACAAGACCTATGAGTACATAGCTGCATTCATTTATCTTAATTTTTTTCAGGTTCCTATTTGGTTTCCCATTGATCCAATCCTTCCGTTTGTACCGGCAGGTATGCAAGCGTTTTTCTTCCCTTCACTCTGCCATTGAATTCTTGTTTCATATAAAATTATTTGCAGATTCATATGGGCTCACTCTCTTCTTTTGTCGTGCGAAAATAGATCGACCATGGAGAGCCGATGATATACCGTATTCTCTCTAATTATACACCACCCTCGAGGAGGGGTTGAAAAATTTTACACCACTCTCTAATTTTACACCACTCTCTAATTTTACACCACCTTCAAAAAGCTAATACTAGGTAATTACAAAAAAGAAGAATGCGCGTGAATTGGCTTCTATTGAAACCCCGCTTGTGGAAGAACTGCTTGGTCTTGGGCTGGTGGATGAAATCGACGAGGAAGAAGATCAGCTCAATGGATATGAAAGTGATTGTTCTATTGATTGTTAATTTCGTCTTTTTGTTCATTTTCATTTATGCCTGTGGTGGCGAACAAAATGTTTGTTAAATCTGTTATTAGCTGGTTGCTTGAGGGGTTGAAAAATTTTACACCACTCTCTAATTTTACACCACTCTCTAATTATACACCACCCTCGAGGAGGGGTTGAAAAATTTTACACCATGGTGTATAATTAGAGAGAATACTCCTGCTTCTGCTGTGAGGCTAATTTTTGGTAAGATTTTCTGAATAGCTGAAATTTTGTGATAATTTTTCACCACCCTAAATATTTAGACTTAAATTTGGTTCCATATGCAAATGGTCTAGTCTGACGTCGCTTCTCAGATATGATTACAACCTGCTGGTCGCCCTGCTTTGCACTTATAAGTGCAATAGGAAATCGATAGAAAATCTAGATACCCGCTTGCAAGGGCATAGCCAGAATATCTGACGTGGAGGGGGCGCACCAGACGGGAAATTTTTTTTGAGATCATTTTATCTACACCGTTTGTCAATTTCGACGGAGAAAAAAATCTGACGGAGGTGCGCGTACCTGCCTGCCCCCTGGCTACGCCACTGCCCGCCTGGATTATAAAGGTAGAAAAATGTTGGTATATAGTAATGTATTGTTTTCGTCAAACCAGACCTAGACATAAGTAGTTCAATGTTTCCATATAAGCAAAAACTTAAAAGTGGTATTTAAAATTTTTTGAGGATGGATTATAGTGTCTGGGTCATAAAATTGCACCAAAAGGAGACCCCTTAAAGACAGTTGTGAGAAACTATAAGAGTAAACCGAGAAGTTGGATGGTGTAGTAAAGATTGAATCACTAAAATAGATGTTGAAATCTACTAGAAGTAGGATTCTCTGACAGCATCAAAATTTTTGATGCTATTTTGATGCTCAGCATCAAATTTGATGTTTTTGAGAACTGTAGTATAATATCACAAGCAGAAGCAGAATTTGACTAGAATTTTGACTGTAGTTCTGCTTCTGCTTGTGCTATTCTGCTTCTGCTTTTTGAAAACACTAATCCTGGTTAGGGACGAAGAAACCAATTTACAAATAAAAAGTATGCTTTCTTTGCTCAAATGGTCACAATTATTTGTTGTGTAATAATAAAGCTCCCAAGTCAAAGTCGTCCAAAAGCAGCACTTTTGGGTCAAAATCAGCTAAATGATGAGAAATCAGTCCAATTAGTAGCCCTGTGTAATAGTAATTGTTATGTTTAATGATATTATAGACCATTTTTCGGAATACGCCCCATGCGGCAATTTCAGGAAATACGGTAGCTAACTACGATTTTTGTATGATTTATTGCAATTTTAGAAACAAATCTGGAAATCACTTGTACTATTCGAAAAAGAGAAAATAAAAATCCATACCAGACGAAAAATTGAGTTATTAAAGGCAGTTAGATATAGTTTTTTTTAGAAAGTTCGCTCGGAAAGAATTGCTACACGAGCTCGGAGTGCAGAGGCAATGGAGAGTACTGCAACGAGCGGTCTTACAAATGCGAGTGTGTCTCCAACTTTGTGGAAGTGACTGCCAAGTGTTTTCCAGGTTTATATTTTTTAAACTAATTTTTTATTTTATCGTTAAAGTTCCTTTAGGAATATTTCCTGGCAACTTTGGGTGTGTGGACTCCAGACAGTGCTCTGTCACCTTCCCTGAAGCCACTTGTTCTGCCCAAGGCCAATGCAGGTGTCCTCGTGGCATGATGCCTAGCAGAGGCACTTGCATCGTTCGTAAGTTATTTTAATTTTGAAAAATGTTTGTGCACATTTATTTCTAGTTTTTCTAACTTTTTTTTCAAATCTTCTACTATGAAAAGGTGTTACCAAACACCATTTTTTTAAGAAGGTGTGTAACTTCCTGGCATTCAACTGTGAAATTTAGACATTTTACAGAGTACAAATTTCGAGTGCGCGCCTAGATTTGTCATATTTTTTTTCATTTGTTCGATTTTTCATATACAGTCAAACCTTGATTTACCGGCAACCCCGATTTATCGATATCTTTTTCTGGTCCTTACATGGAAAACCTCGTTAAAGAGAATTATTTTTAAATAAAATTTTGGTTGAGTAGTCTCTGGGGAATAAGTAATCAAAAACACTTCTATGGCTTAGTAGCATCGGTGGCCTAGTGGTAGAGTGGTCACGTACTGTGAATGTAGGTCATCGGTTTGATTCCCACTGTAGGTACAGTTTTTCCTAAACTTTTGCCACATTGCGTCAAATTAATTCTCGTTTAAATTAACCTGGTACCCGCCTTTCGGAATGTTCCCATCGGCGGCGAGCCGTAAAAGCCCAAGTGCACCCCTCGAAATTTATTTTGTACTTTTAAATTAAAACTTTTGGGTGGGAAATTTGACTTTAGAATTTGACACAAAACGCCCAACTTAGCAAGTCTCTAAAATTTTTGTTTTTACTTTCTTAAATATTTCCTTTTACAAACCTGCTCTATGCAAATGTTCCCCACAGTTAAGAATAATTTCAGGACTTTATAACCGGTATCATGGTTTTTCCTATTTTATCAAGATTTCACCTAGAATCACCAACCCGACGCATAACTTTTTTGACATAAGCAACAACACCAAACAAATGAAACACCAAGTGCACCACATGGGTGGTGCACTTGGGATACAGTCGCGGACCGGGGGACCAGAATTTTTTTAGCCACCCTTGTTCACACTGGTTTTGCGATAAATCTGGTATTGATGATCATAGATTACTTTCAAAAACTAGGCAGAAAACTTTTGTCTAATTAGGTATAAAAAGTTTTAAAGAAAAAACCTTGCTGCTCCCCACCTTCATTTGCGGTATGCCACTTTAACAAATCAGCTAATTATTGAATGGTGTTAACTGGTCTATGGTTGGTCCACAATTAATTGTTTGAAGGGATAGAAGCAAGCACTCAGCATTAAATATCCAGTTCTAAATGATTGATCGAATGTCCTATCTAAAAACATAAAAAGCCATCAAGCAAACATCTTGTCAGCTGGTTTTGTCTGGTCTCGAAACTCCCAAAAATTATTTTGTTGGGTTGTGAGTCAGCCATTCTCTTTGCACCATTCGAATGACGCCAATGGCATGGGTGGAGTCGTTTTGCTGGCTGCTTACTTTTGTAGTTTTCACTACAGTTGAAACTTCTGTACCTGGTGGGAAAATTTTGAAACTTACAGTTCTAAAAACTGCTGGTACTACTGGAGAATCCGTTCCCATTTTTTGCCTTGGTCCCCCTGTTGTTTTTTCAACAAATATGCCTTGGTCCCCCTGTTGTTTTTCAACAAACATGCCTTGGTCCCCCTGTTGTTTTTCAACAAATATGCCTTGGTCCCCCTGTTGTTTTTCAACAAACATGCCTTGGTCCCCCTGTTGTTTTTCAACAAACATGCCTTGGTCCCCTGTTGTTTTTCAACAAATATGCCTTGGTCCCCTGTTGTTTTTTCAACAAATATGCCTTGGTCCCCCTGTTGTTTTTCAACAAATTGCCTTGGTCCCCTGTTGTTTTTCAACAAACATGCCTTGGTCCCCCTGTTGTTTTTCAACAAACATGCCTTGGTCCCCTGTTGTTTTTCAACAAACATGCCTTGGTCCCCCTGTTGTTTTTCAACAAACATGCCTTGGTCCCCCTGTTGTTTTTCAACAAACATGCCTTGGTCCCCTGTTGTTTTTCAACAAACATGCCTTGGTTTTTTCAACAAATATGCCTTGGTCCCCCTGTTGTTTTTCAACAAACATGCCTTGGTCCCCCTGTTGTTTTTTTCAACAAATATGCCTTGGTCCCCTGTTGTTTTCAACAAATATGCCTTGGTCCCCTGTTGTTTTTCAACAAATATGCCTTGGTCCCCCTGTTGTTTTTCAACAAATATGCCTTGGTCCCCTGTTGTTTTTAGTGTTTGAAAAAATAGTTTCAAAAATTATTAGTCTCCAAACATTTTTTCCCGAAGTTTTTTAAGATTTTTTGTTTGCTTGCTTTGCTGTTTCATTTATTTTATCAAAAAACAACAGGGGGGACAAAGGCAAAAAATGGGAACGGATTCTCCAGTAGTGCCAAACTACCAAAAAGTCATTTTAGAAGTTTTTTATGTTGAGTAATCTTCTCACAAACATTAATTTAAAGCTTATATATTTTTCGATAGAGAAAACTCGGTTTTAATTTTATCACGTTATCGGAAAACTAACTAAAAACATTCTGAATAAATTTATAGAAGAATCTAATGAAAACGTAGTATAAATTAAAATTGGCGGATAGTGTGTAGTCGTTTGGACAAAAAAATTCTTCTTTTTTAGCTAGCCGGGCTCCCCCCGGTCAGCGTTTTTTTTATTAATAATTAGCCCCCGTCAGAAAATTTTTCACAATCCTGGCTACGCCTGTGGGCAACTCGCTTAAGAAATTTTTTAATTTTTTTTTAATTGTCATTGACAGAACACAACAATTTTTATTATGTCCAAACGCCCCTATTAACTTCTTTGAAATGCCCCTATGCCAAACTAATCGCTGAAACTCTCCGAATAACTGTTTTTTGGCTAATTCTCAGAAAATCTCAGCGAATTTGCTGGTGAATTTAACGGCGAGAGCAAAAATCATGAAATCTGAATGAAAAACCAGTACGACCAACGTTATCCTAATTTCTTCAGCGTCCTATCCCGTCCAGCTTTTGTTGCCAGATGAGGGGTCTAGAGTTCCAACAATTCTCAGAGGTGAGGACAATAACATCCAGCAGCAACAAATCCTGAGCAACTCTATTGGTGGAGTTGGCAAAGTAAGGACAGCCAGATTCTTCCAAAATCCAGCAGGCCCGCCACCCCCACCTTCCGACAATGCTGCATCCACAGTATCGGGAACACCTCCAGGTGGGCATTTTTGATCAACATTTGACCAGAGTAAATCGTAATTTTGCAGAGAGTGTGTGCTCCAGTGACAGGTTATAATAAATTTCTACATTTCTGGGCAGAATATTTTTAACCCGTTGTTGTATTGCAGTTCGTGCGCAGGCTACCCTTTGGCCTTTTGTGATGGGGTGTGCAAGTGCAGAGAAGGAGCTCTGAATGCTGGCTCAGCTTGTATTGCTGCCTCTGAGAATGGATTGAAGGATGGAGCATGTCCAACTGGACAAACCTATGTCTCTGAGATTGGACAGTGTTTGGCTGGTCAGTTTAATTTCTTTGAAATGTTCGCCCTATGTTACAATGAAGGGGGGCTGATTTTGTTGTTTTGACTTGGTCCCCCTACTGTTTTTTAGGACTTTTTAGACTCAGGCTTAGTCAACGGTATGTTAGGACGGGCTGAAACATATCTCAAGCTTATTTTTAAGTCCATCCTGACATAGGCTCATGCCTAAGACTAAAGCCTAAAAAATCACAGTAAAGAACAACAGAGGGGACCAAGGTAAAAGCAACAATTATAAATATTCAAAAATTTATTAAAGAAGAAGGCACCTCCGAGACGCCGGCAAAAGACGGTTAAGCGACAAATTTTTTTCATTTTGAAATAGGCTGTGGTTGAAATCACCCGTCAAAAGGTTCAAAAATCCCGTCAAATTAGTAATTTGCCCCGTCAAATTTGAAAATGTTCATAAATGTTTTTTTTTAAATTTTTATACCAACGTGTAGCCCTGGATCTCAGCTTTCTAACAAGCTATTGACTAACCTTATAAGAAACTATTAAAAATACTTTTTTAAGCACTTGTGAGGTACAGAACCCCCCCTCAGTGTCAAAATTTCAAATTTATTATTTTTCACTCTTTTGTTCATTTTGAGCAAATTTGATGATCTCAGAGATTTTAACTCGCGTCGCTTGTATGAGGTTCTATCGCTTTCTGATGAAGAGTTTATCAAATGGCTGCAGTCAATGGGAATACTTTCATTTGATAAACTCTTCATCAGACAAGCGATAAACGAAAAATCTCTGAGATCGTCCATTTGATGTCGTTGGCTATAAATCATTGTAATAAAATTTACTAAAAATAGACAAAAGAGTGAAAAATAAAAATTTGGAGGAATAAAATTTGCTCAGAATGAACAAAAGAGTGAAAAATAATAATTTTGAAATTTTGACCCTGAGGGGGTTCTGTACCTCACAAGTGCCCAAAGACCTTTCTTTGCACGTTTTCAATATTTTATTAGGTTAAATGATAGCTTGTTAGAAATCTGAGATCCAGGGCTACGCGTTGGTCTTAAAATTTATAATTTAAATAAATTTAGACAAAAAGTTTAAGAAATCTTTGAGACAAACAACTTTTTTTAGATTTGACACGATAAATTACTACAGGGTGTCCCAAGAATTTCTGACGATTTCAACTGCTCATAACTTTTTTTCTAGATCGAATTTTGAAATTCGGTGACCGCAGATCGACTCAGAAAAAATATACAATTTTTACGGTGTATAATGTCAAAAACACTATTTTCGCTTGGTCCCCCTGTGGTTTGGGTCCTGGTCATTGGATGGATCTGGATGACCAGGACCCAAACCACAGAACCAAGGATGTTTTGACGTTATCCCGTAAAGTATATTTCTGAGTCATCTGCGTCACAATTTCAAATTGATCTAAAAAAGTTATGAGCAGTTGAAATCGTCAGAAATTCTTGGGACACCCTGTAATTTGACGCAATTTTTGAACCTTTTGACGGGGAAAGTAATTTTAGCTTTTTGAAATGTAGCATTTTTAAAAATGGTTTCCAAATGAGGATTTCAAACTTGTTCACCACCCGCAATTTAAAATTAACTAGGAATATTTTGTGGCGCTTACTAGCATACTAAAAATTCTTTCTCTTTAAATTGACTGCACATTTTCACTTTTTATTCTTATTTCTACTTGCTTTTTCTTGGCACGAGGTTCTTCATCGGAATCATTCTGTGTTGACGGCTTTGACTTGACTTTGAAGCTTTTGAATCTGCCTCTCCTGTTTATCAATTTCTTCTTCCATGTTTTCAATCATGACGACAAATAACAGCGGCTAGAAATATTCTATACAGTTAACTTTCGATTTACCTCTTGCTGAACGAACTCTCTATATAACGTGATTTTTTTATTAAAAGATTTCCGTATTTACTCTAATTATACCTCACTCTCTAATTACCCCCACCCTCAACTTTGAGGGTATATATCTAGGAGCAGAGTCAATATTTTGCAAAGCTGTTTTTCGCGTTTTCTTAACTCCCACGAGCTCTACCGATTCATTTTTGGATCTTGGTTGAGCACCCGAAAATCTAGAGAAATTTCCGATTTTCGGGAGGTTGAAAAGGTTTCTCCCGTGGGGTATAATTAGAGTAAATACGGTATGTGCAGCGGCAAATGATAATGGCTGGAACTAAACCAGCTCGTTTTTCGTAGGTCTCTTTTTGTAGGCCCTATTCCGAATTTCTGTTTTGACGGATAGATGCAGTTTTAGCTCCGGTTTTGTTTGATGTATCATGTAAAAAACACAATTCCTGCTTGCTCTACATGTAGTTTGGGTCCTCGTCTGTAGATGGTCTTCGGACGGGCGAGGGATATGCTCTAGGCACATGGTGACGAAGCAAAAATCGTTTTTTTTTGACAGAAAACATCAAAGAAAACTGTAGCTAAAACTGCATCTACCTGTAAAAAGGAAAATTCGGAATCGGGCTAAGGGAACGTCCATAAATTATGTCAGACTGACAGGCCGTTTTTGGTACGCCCCCCAACCCCCTGTCAGTCTGAAATAATTTATGGATGTTCCTTTACAAAAAAGTTTTGGTACTTGTGCTGTTTGTCCCCCCCCCCTCCCATATTTCTGAAATTTATTGCATTTGAGCGGAATTTTTTGCTGCTATCACACAAAATTCATATTCTTATTTTTATTCAGTTGATTTATTTACTGGTTATTTATTTACTATTTATTTACTCTATTTACCAAATATATTTTTAGATAATGAAAGAACTTCTTAGTTTCAATCTCGGGAATTTATATGAAAAGATCTTGAGTGTAAATAAATAAAGTAAATAAATCAACTGAATAAAAATAAGAATATGAATTTTGTGTGATAGTACAAAAACGCTCGAACGCAATAAATTTCAAAAATATAGGTGGAAGAAACAAGCGGCACAAGTACAAAGTTTTCATTAGGACTTTTAAGGAAATACTTCATGTGGCATCAGTTGCAGTGTCCTTCTCAACCTTGGTCACCAAACTATAAAAGGGTTGAAAACCCAGCGCCAAATACAGAGTGTGTCAAGAAATTTGCCCACTTTTAAATGGTCATAACTTTTTTTCTTGGGCTTTTTTCGAAATTCTGTAAGCGCAGATCGACTTAGTTTTAGATGACAATTTTTTTTTGATATATAAAGTCAAAAACACGATTTTTGCTTGGTCCCCCCTGTGGTTTGGGCCTTGCCCATCCAGAGGCCACCCACAGACCAGGACCCAAACCATAAGGATTACCAAGCAAAAATCGTGTTTTTCTTTATATATCAACAAAAATTGTCATCAAAAACTAAGTCGATCTGCGTTTACAAATTTCGAAAAAGCAAAAGTTATGTAAAATCAAGACACTGTATTTGGCGCTGGGTTTTCAACCCTTTATAGTTTGTAAGTTGAGAAGGACACTGTGAAAAAGGCGTTAAATAAAAAATAAATAAAAACAAACGCGAGATTTAGTTAATAATTAAGTGGGTCAAAATTATTTTACACGGGAAGTGCATGCATGACCTTAAAGTGGCGTTTTACCACATGTTACAGTATTTTTTTTCTTCTAACTATGGAGCCCCTCCCCCCTTTCAAAAATCGTGTTTTCGGCATTATGTTTTAACCCATGTTTTGCATACAGTCAAACCTCGTTTATGCGGCACCCCCAAAAGTTCGTTCCCTTTGGGTCCGACACTTTCTTTAGCTCAATTTCGAAGTCTTTTCTAAATGTGATTCGCAGTCGTCCGTATCGCAGGATTCTGTTTTGCCGGTCGTTTTCCAAAATCTTTAAATTTCGCCATAAAGACCCGCGCACGTCGGTTATCTGGCACCCCCTTTTGAAAATCAGGTGCCGGATAACCGACGTCCGCGGGTCTTTATGACGAAATTTAAAAATTTTGGAAAAACGACGCTGAATCCTGCGATATTTTGGTAGATGGCAATCACACAGCAAAAGACTTCGAAAATTGAGCTAAAGTGTCGGACAAGGCGGATCTTTGAGGAGTGCCGGATAAAATTTGACTGTACTGCTCTTAGGCAAGTTACCCGTCGATTTGCAGCCCATTTTACTGGCTATAAAACAAGGGGTAACTTGCCTAAGTGGGTCGAAAACACAATGCCGAGAACATGATTTTGTAAAGGAGGGTCTATTATTAGAGAAAAATACCTTAATATATGCTAGAAACTGGCTTATTTTCCTGCCGGCTACTTTCAAGCATGAAAAAACATGTTTTAATTTTAAAGAAGAACGTGCCACCAAAGAACGTGCTAAAACTAGTCTCCGTGTGTCGGAAAAGCAACTTTCGAAAAAATAAAACTATAAAACACACTGTACTGATCGTATCATAAATTGTTTTTAGAGGCATCTCCTGGCTCACCATGTCAATACTCACAGCAATGTAAAGTAAACTCCTAAGAATATTTTATAACCAAAAATTTGTTAGGTGGAGCATTGGAGATGGGATCCTTCTGCAGGTTGCTGCAGTGTGAGTGTGTGTATGGCATGAAAATAAGTGATGATGGACACTCCTGCGCCTTTGCTGACAAGTACTGTACAAAGAGGGGCGAGATTTGGATCAGTGAGATTGGGCAGTGCAAACAGGGTAATAATAGTAGTAATCAGTGTTGTCCATTTGACTCATGCGAACCAAAATAACGACGGTAAAACCACGAATTGCGATAAAAATAAAATATTTTCAAAAAATAAATAAAAGAATTGAAAAACGCTGAAAAAATATTCGTTACGAAAAATCAGCTTGGTCCCCCCTATGGTTTTTGAAGAAAAAATCAAAAATAGGTTTAAAACAGCACTTTCACAAGAAAAATGCCTTTTTCACATAACAACCTGGCCTTAAAATTTTATTTTAGGTCATAATGTGCAATATCGTGAGCCTTTTAACTCGCGAGCCAACTAGTTTGCCTGTTTATAGACACTTGACTCGCGAACAGCAGAATCGCGCGCAGCCAACGAGCGAAATGCACAACACTAGTTGTAATGAGCTAGTACAAGTCTCAAAACCCAATTTCAGTGATTCCACCTGGTTCTGGTCCCTGCTCCCATTCCATGCAGTGTGCAGCTGTTATTGCTGGAGCACATTGTTTGTCAGAGAAATGCAAGGCAAGTCAAATAAGTTTTTGAATTTTGTGAAAAAACGATACCGTCTACCTAATTCGACATCATTGTTTTGGCATTGTGTTTACCAAACCTACTTTGCAAGCACTCTCGGGCAAGTAATAGTCTGCGAAAAGTGTCAAAAACACAATGCCATACGATTTTGAATCAGGGGTGTCAGTTTATTGGAGCGGTTACGGTATTTTACAATGTAGGCGAAAAAGTACCCAAAATAAAAAATAATAAAACATCTAAAAAAATTTTTTGGTGGTCGATTTTGGTTAATTTTTTAAATTGTAAATCGAAAGGGAAAAGTATCGAAAATCGAAATTTCGACGCAACCATGCACAGAGTTTTCATTGATCCAGGTATCAATGATACCTGGATCAATGATAATGGCTAAAAAAAATTCGCCAAAATTCGATTGATCTGATCCGGCCCCAAATTTTCGGCCACTGATCTGATCCGACTATCAATGATCCAAACTATCATTGATACCGCTATCAGATCAGATCAGTGAAATCCGGATCAATGAAAACTCTGCCCATGCACGATACCAACCGGTACGAAAGCAAAATTTTTAAAATCTGAGATCTGCAATGTCCCTTACAATAGTCGCGACAGTACTCGATTTTACAGTTTGTAAAGGCCTTGTAAATATTTTATAAACCATCCCCAAATTTGTAGTGTCCTAAACATCTACCAAACGCTATCGATGGGACCTGTGGAGAAGAATGCACCCCAGGCAATATCTATTCAGCAGTTACCGGCACTTGTCTTCCAAGTAAATAGTTATTACTACAAAAAATACAATATTCTACAGTAACAACAATTATAGCAGTGCAACCAGGAGGGGAGTGCCTTTACTCCACCCAGTGTCATGGAGTGTATCCAGGCATGCTCTGTGATATGGGCAGATGCAGGTGTCCCAACGATGGTGTATTCTCTGGATCCAGATGCATGAGCAATTGTGAGCGCAGCTACATGCGCAACCAGCATGGAGTGTGCATTCCTGGCTGTCGCTCCAACCAGATCGAGAACAATGGTAAATGCGAGGATGTGGTTGGCCCTGATCAAAGCTGTGTGGTCAACAGACAGTGTGCTGGCGGTTCTCAATGTGTCAATGAGGTGAGTAAACTTAGATCAAATGAGTTGACCTAATCTACACTTTCAGAAGTGCACTTGCCCTGCTAACATGGAAAAAAGCAATGGAGTATGCCTGACCAGTGAGTCCACACAAACAATTAAATACTGAGCTTTTATGCCTAAATTCCAGTTCGCTCAGCCCCCCAAGGAGATTGCAAGAATGGAGAGCAGTGTGTGGGTGGCTCCACTTGCCATGATGGAAAGTGTGTGTGTCCTACAGGCACTAGTGTGATCAATGGCCAGTGCTTCACACCGATGACTGGTTTGTAGTGTTGCCGCGTACCGTATTTATTCTTATAGAGCGCACCTTCTGGCGTCCAAAATCGTGTTTTTGGCATTGTAATTTTAACCCAATTTTTGAAGACTCTTCTCACACAAGTTACCACTCATTTTATAGCCAGTGAGATGAGCTACAGATTAAGGGGTAACTTGCCTGAGAGCAGTATATGAAAAGTGGGTCAAAATACAATGCCAAAAACACGACTTTAAATTAGAGGGTACGGCTTTATCAAAATAAAAACGGTAGTACCCAAAAAAAGAGTTTGGCTAAAAATAGCCCGAAATTTAACAAAAAATCCCGAATATTATTGGTTTTGTATTTTTTCTTTGAATAAGTAAACACTCCTGAGTGCTGGCTCGCAGATTTAAAATTGAGTTCACCGTATTTTCAGTGCCCCCGTCCTCCCCCTGCAATCCTGCAGTTCAGTGCGGAGGGGGGTCAATGTGCCAGCCCATCCAAGGCTCTCAAGTGTGTGCTTGCCCCTCTCCCCTTCAAGCCATTAACAATACTTGCCAGTATCCCCCAACAGGTGGGTGGTCATTTCCTACCTAAAAACACTTCAATATTTTATATCCAATTAATATATTTTTGTAGTGTTACCTGGCGGTGCTTGCCCCACAGGCCGAGAAAGATGTTTGGGCGGTTCAGCTTGCCAGCAAGGTTTGTGTACTTGTCCTTTGGGCACTGTGGTGCAAGGTTCTGAGTGCGCAGTGGTGGAAAGGGCAGTGGCAGGTAAGAATCAAAAGGTTGACAAAAATAGAGGCATATTTAATTTGCTTCACGTGTTAGGACAGCCATGCTCCGCTTCCAAGAGATGCACTGGCTATGCCATTTGTGTGCAAGGAGTGTGCACTTGTCCCTCTCCCTTAATTGCACAAAATGGTCAGTGTGTCAGACCAAATACTGTGTTGGCCGGAGCCTCTTGCGCTCATCGGGAAGCATGTCCAGAAAATGCTTACTGCAATGATAATCAGGTAGATGAAAAAATTGACCTGATGCATTACTAAATATATGAATTTATAGATTTGCGCTTGCATAGCTCCCACAATAAATGCCAATGGAGTGTGCAGAAATAGCCAGACAGGTTTGTGATATAAGAGCTGACAAGTGACTTTGGGCCATAGTTTTCATTCATCAAAAATCCGATGGTCACTCTTCCAGGAAATTAAAATTCCATGTTTAAAAAATTACAAAAATTTTTTTTTGATCTTAGGCCAGGTCACATATGCACGCAATTATTTGGCAACTCATTCCATTTTTTTTCTATAACATGCCCTTTATCTCTTTATACAATGTCTAAACTACCCTTAGAGCCTTACAAAATATTCTTGTTCAGGTTTTTAAGTTTCAAGTTAAGTTTTAAGTTTCCTTAGTTGGGGCTGGTACCCAGCTAGTGTTACTATACTTTATCTGCACTTCATATTTCACTTTACTAAACTTTATTGAACGAGAAAACAAAGAAGATCAAATAGACAACAAAAGCAAATGCACTAGTTTCACTATGTGTGAATTACATCAACAATTCTATCAAGCTCTGCTGACCAATGAAACGGAGGAGACTGCGTGACCACCCTAAAATTAAGACATATTATTAGTATTAGTTACTTACCGCGAAGACAGTTGACCGTAAAACCGGCAACAGCAGATTCTTCTCAGAATGGTGAATAAAATGGAAAAAGACATCAATCAACTCCTGAGCAGCTTCTTTGCAAATTCGTTGAATTCTCAATGTTCTCACTCATGTTAAGTGAGTCGGACGTCATCCATGCCCCATATACCTTAAAAGCCATGCATAAAACAATACAGTTTCTAAATAACCTTAGAAATAAAACTAACCTGACGAAAATAACCAGAAAATTTCTTAAGCGATGCAAAAAAAATAGAAGCATCTTCTAAGGCCACTAGTCTTTACTCGAATTAGCAGGCTTTCGTACCTTAATGCATTTTCCACAATTAAAACAAAATAATGACTGAGAACATACCCAGAAAAAATTGCTATCTAAGGACAAAATCGTCCTTCGAAAGCTCGATTGTGAATTCATGAACAGCGAATCATCAGCAAAAGGCCGATTTATATCCATTTGAAGCAAAAAATAAGCTTACAGCAGTCTATAGGGCTAACACTACGTGTCCAAAGACGCGGCAAAAGTGTGACTGCGACTGTTAATGTGTGCCCAATGACGCGGATAAGTCGCAGTCACACTTTTCCGCGTCATTAGACACATAGTGTAAAAACTGTCTAGAAAAAACAAAAGGAGAATATGTACGCAGTGGAAATTGATCAACCATTACTAAGCCTTAACAAATAAGAATGAAAATCAGTAATCAAGCTGCATAAAAACAAAATCAGTGACGTAACAAATAACTAAAGTCGAAAGAGTTGATGACTTTTAAATTAATCACCCAACGGCTCAAATTGATTTGCGCCTTCAAAAAAACTGATTTACGCCCTAAAATTATATATTGCCATTTTTCTTCGAATTTTCGTTGCAATTTTTCAAATTTTTTATACCACTATGTATAATACCAGTAACTATGTATAATTCCGTTTTTGAAACCGTTTTGGTATCATGAAACGGTTTCCGTTTTACCGGAAACGCGTTTCTTTCAATTAATTTTGCTGTAACAGGCCCTGTTGCAGCGGTTTCCTTATTAATTTCGTTTCAAAAAACCAGCCTGAAACGACATTTTCGTTTCCGTTCGTTTTCCCGAATACGTGTTTTTCGTTTCAGGAAACGATTTTGTTTCCGTTTCATGTACCTGAAATGGTTTCTGAAAACCATTTTCCCCGTTTCCAGAAACGGAAGTATGCTGAGGGTTATTCATTTGAGCAAACCAAATTTGGGCACCAGTTTCAAATATGATTAATTTTTGAACTCAAAGCTGCGGTTTCCCAGATTTTGTTTGTAAAATAGTTTTTAACGCTCTGAATACGGCTGATTTTGAGACCCACCGTAAAAGCTTTTAAAGTCATGTTTCAGAGAACTTTTTTTTGCAAAGTTTGCACATTTTAATTTTGTGCACGGACTGCGCAAAAAAATGGCGGTATTGCGTCTATGTGCAAAAATCGCAAAAATCCATCATACCGGTATTCTGGGTTTGAGATTTTGACATTTTCAAATTCCCGCCTAACACATTTATCATGAAAGTCCAGCTTTTAGTTGACATATGCCAATTCTGAGGCCAGATTCGTGCTCAGCGTGGTCGATTTACTTATAAAAGTGTGATCAGAAAAATAAAATGAGGTCATCGAACGATTTGGGTTTTGCCGTGGTCCTCGTCCTGTGCCTTAACGAAAAATAAGTACATAAGAGGGACCGAGGCAAAACCAGTGTTTGCGTGAACTCACTCAAAGTGAGAATCTCAGTGAGTGAGAATGAGCTCACTCACTCTCACTCTCACACTTAATTTTCGATTTTTATTCTCACTCACTCTAATATTTTCATTCTCACTCTCACTCTTGCTTGCTTATTTTTTCATTCTCAGCGAGGACAGAGTGAGAATTGGATTTTGTATTTAAGGCTAAAATCAACACATTTTTATTGAAATCAAAGCGATGCGTACACCTGAATTCAAAATTAAAAGAGAGAAAATTAACACTTATTAATCAAGAACAATGTTTGCATCTGCTACCTTATTTTTCACAGCTTGGTCATGCAACTCGGCTAGGTAATTGTCAACTGCTGTCTTCACCTGTTTCTGCAAAATAATTGGAGCAAGAGTTGGTGGCACGGCATCAGGCGAAACGGCATCTTCAATAACATCAACTGCCTTGTCTGCCGCCATACTCAGTGCAACGAATTCAGCCACTTTTGCAATTAACTCTTTTCCAGTTTTTGCTACAAACAGTTGCAAAAATTTAGCCCACAACTTTTGTAATTCACAATGTGGATTGACAACTGATTGTGTACCAACTCATTACAAAGACTGACTCGTTACTCCAACTCGTTCCTATACCAACTCGTTACAGTAATAACTCGTTACTAAGATGCCAACTCTTTACAATTTTTTTATATATTTAGGCAAAACTTTAGGGGAAAAAGAAACAGGAGACAGATCGAAAACAAAAATTGAGAACACTTTATTTTTGAAGCATAACAGTTGTGGAAAAGACAAATATTAAATTGTGGAAAGTATAAAAAATGATTAATCAAAACCCAGCAGCCAATCGCTCTTCTTCTTCAGCGTCTTCTTCCCCGTCGCTTTCTTCAGCGCTTTCCTCCTCAGCATTTTCTTCTGCTTCCTGCACAAAGTTATTCCATTCTTCATCCGCAGCAACTAATTCCCTATAACAAATTCACACAAATCTACACTAAAAATAATTATACAAAACAAGCACCTCAAGTTTTGGTGATGAATGCCCATGAGATGACCATATCGAGACAAAATATGCCCTAGCGCTTCGCAGCTGTTGTCGGAATCCAAATCATTATCAAAGTCGTTCATAAAATACCAAGGCATCCTGAAATTAAATAATAAAAAACAGTGAAGGTTAAGAGATAAAATAAAAGTACCTCGTTCAAACGAATTTTCTCAGTAATTTCTTTGCATTTTGTGGAAATTCCCTTTGGTGGAACTCGGTCTCGGATGAACTTGTAAGCGTCAGTTCCCTCGGTGTAAGACAACTATAAAAAGAAATTTTGTTATTGAAATCAAGTTTTTCGTCATCAGAATCAGAGTCATCAAAAATAAACTTGGCGGAATCGTGTGATGTACACGTGTACACATGTACACGTGCCGCTCCCGGAGCTATGTCGAAACCGGCGTTAATTTGAGCTTGAATGCTTCTACGCACATGAACTTTTTTGAGCTTTTTTAGCTACTTTTTAACCTATTTTAACCTATTTTATTAAGTAAACGCACCATATTGAGACCTACATAAATACAAACCCGGAAAATGAATGTGATTTTGAACAATTGTTAGCCAAGCAGAAATTGTATCATCGTATGCTTCAGTCTTTAACGGTCTATTTACTTGGCCACGGTCTTTCAAGGATCAACATCCGGCGCAATACATGTAGATAACTGTTGAACCATCACGCGTTCTCGGGTTTTCAGTACGAAGCTAACGATAGCACTTTCCCGGCATATTCGGAGAATCCGTCACCAATGTTGTTTTACCACCGATCCTCTGGGAATATGTACGCAGTGGAAATTGATCAACCATTACTAAGCCTTAACAAATAAGAATGAAAATCAGTAATCAAGCTGCATAAAAACAAAATCAGTGACGTAACAAATAACTAAAGTCGAAAAAGTTGATGACTTTTAAATTAATCACCCAACGGCTCAAATTGATTTGCGCCCTCAAAATACTGATTTACGCCCTCAAATTTTATATTGCCATTTTTCATTGAATTTTTGTATTTGAATTTTTTTATACCAGCATGTAGCCCTGAATCTTGGCTTTCTAATGAGCTATCGAATTTGCCTGAACAATTTGGAAAATGATATGATTTAGAGGTTTTTAAAAAACTGTCAACTTTTCAAAACTTATTTTGTAACCTCTAAATATTGTCATTTTCTAAATCGTTCAGGCAAGTTTGATGACTCATTAAGCCTAAATTCAGGAGCTATCTATTACAAACGATTTTAAGAGTTGCAAAAAATTCGAAAAATGGCAATACAAAATTTTGAGAATATAAATCAACTATAACCTTACCCAACCCTAGTTTCCAGTGATGTAAATTTCTAAGCACCCGCACCCACCGGCTCCAAAAATTTTCCACCACCGGCACCGGCTTAAAGTTTTGCCGGCCGGCACCTGCACCGGCACCGGCCCCAAAATTTCCCGCACCAGCACCGCACCGGCACCGGGTCGGTGCCGGTGAGTCGGTGCCGACCGGTGCCCGTACGGCACACCTCATTGTTTTTATAATTATGAAGACAGCAAGTTTCTCGTGCATTTTTATTTCTTAACAATATGCAGCATGAGTTTAATACACATGTAATTTGAAATGTCAAAATGCCATGAAAATTTGAAATAAAATTTGCCGCCTATATTCGGTCAATGAAAAATCACATATAATTTTTATGCTGCCGGTGTCGGTGCGGTCTAAAAAAATCACGCACCGGCACCAGCACCGGCTCCAAAAAATTTTTCCACCCGCACCGGCACCGGCCGGTGCCGGTGCGCGTCGGTGCCGCACCGGTGCCGGTGCGGCACCCGGTGCGGTGACATCACTGCTAGTTTCAAATAAGACAAAACAAATTTCGTTTCAAGACAAAAATAATGAAAAAAAATGTAAACAGTTGGCACCTCAGTAACGAGTTGGTATGGCTCTGTAACGAGTTGGTATTGTAATGAGTTGGAGTAACGAGTCAGTCTTTGTAACGAGTTGGTGTAGTACGTTGGCAACTGCCAGGCATAGGAGCACAAAATTTGATATGTTAAACGCAAAAACATTTATCTACATTAATTCTAAAAACATTTACTAATTATCAATGAAAATTGATAATGGCACTTTTTATACTCGTGAAACCGTTGCATGAAACCAGTTTACAGGAAACAGTTTCAAGGGTTTCTTGGAAACCACTAGTTTCCTAGAAACGGCTTCTTGGACACATGAAACCGTTTCTCGAAACTCTTAAAACCGTTTCCTGGAAACCTTGTTCAAGGATTTTGCAACCCGCAACCCTCAAGTTTACTGCCGCGCTCGAGCATTATTTTTCCTTGTAGATATTGTTGTTGTAAATAGGCTTGTTTTTCTGCTCATGGCCTGTTTTATCGATTGTGAGGAATGCAGCATGTTGTTAACTGCTTGTGCTAGTAGCTTGTTTTTCTGCTTGTCGCTCGCTTTATTGACCGTGTGGTCCACAACTTGTTGTTCACCATTTACTCATTATAGGTATGGACGCTGTTTCCCTTTCTCTGCTCTCGCTATATGTGATCCTCAAGCGTAAAAAACAGCAAGTAAAAAGAAAGCGACTCCACTACATTCGGCCGCCGCATGCATCAATGTTCGCGCTCCAGTACGGGATGGAAATATTCGACGGATCTATCGCCCTGATGGCCCAAAGAATTTGCGATCTTTCTGCCGACTTTTGCCTCGACGGTTTGATGAGCTTCTGGAACTGGTGGAAGACAAATTGATGCATCAGCTTACTCATATCCGACCTCTTCTTCCTCGATTTCGGTTGGCGATCTTTCTCAGGTATGTTCTTTGTAAGTTTTCCTATGCTAGCACTCCTTGTTTGCTTCAGGCATATCGCGCATGGAATTTCTTATGTGGCATTACAGCATGAATTTGCAATTGGTGTGAAGATAGCCTCAGACATCTGCGAAGAAGTGGCAAAATCTATCATCAAGGTTCTGGATCCAATTTACTTGCCTGCTCCAAAAACGGTCAGCCTACTAATAGCTTTATTTCTCTTCACGCTCACATTTGTTTTAGGATGAGTGGTCACGAAACGCTCAGGAGTTCAATGCTCTAGGTAAAACAAGAACCGATTTTTGTTCAACAGTTCTATTATGTCCTTTGTCCCTTTAAGGTCAAGAACAATTCGAAAAAGCTGTCCGGTGCTGGAGCGGAGGAGAAGCAACTGCGGTCAAGTGGGCACACTTCGAGTCGATGGGATTCCTG
>JAMRYI010001268.1:0-34821 GCA_029231635.1 Ditylenchus weischeri
TTAGTCTTAAAATGCTTTATTTATATAAAGCTTTATTATGCTTTATATATATTATGCTTTATATAAAGCTTTATTTAAACTTATTCTTTTAGCCTTGTGACCAAGGAATCATCGAGAACGTCAAGGTTCACTATCGCCGATTCCTTCTCCGTGAAAGAATCTCAGCCATCGATGACGACCGCCAGTATAAAATCAATCTTCTGCATGCTCTCCAGTTCCTCCGTCGCTCATGGGATGCAGTCAAGCCAGAAACACTGAGTCGCTGCTTCCGAAAAGCTGGGTTCGTGATCAGTGAAGAGGTAGAATTTTTTTCGATCATTGTTAATTGTTGTGAATGTTGATTTCAGGCCGAAGACGACGAAGAAAATGGAGAGAACATACTGGCCGATGTGGAACGTCTCTGGGCCGAACTCCAAGCCATCAACGAAGTGCAAGGGGATCTGGCAGAATACCTGGCTGTGGACGAACAACTCGCAATTGGTGGAGCTCTCACTTTGGCAGAAATTGCAGAGGATGTCCGAAGCAAGGAAGTGGATAGTGACTACGAAATGGTGGAAATCGAGGTAGAAGAGCCAGCCGTTACTGCTCGAGAAGCCAGCCAAGCATTGAGAATCTTGCAATGCTATGCCGACTCTGCGACTAGTCCAGCCATTCTCAAACTATTTGATCAATTGGACGATGCCCTGGCCGACGAAAGAATGAAGAAACTGAAACAGAAAAATATTGCTGATTATTTTGTGCCTAACTGTTAGGCATAGTTATTTTTGTTCTCCTAGTAAACACAGCATGTTTGTTCTCCTAGTAAACACAGCATCGTTTGTTCTCCTAGTAAACACAGCATCGTTTGTTCTCCTAGTAAACACCGCATTGTTGTTCTCCGCTTCTTTTCATTAATAAATACGGCACACAACGTTGAACGTGTTATTAACTCTTTGAAAGTCTCGAAATAACGATCAGCAATATTCTTTCAGAATAAAGGTCTCGATATAACGATCACCTCGATACAACGATCACCTCGATTTAGCGATCACCTGAGGCGTGTCCCCAGGGTGATCGTTAAATCGAGACTCGACTGTATACTAATCAAATCAGATCATACTAACCAAAGTTTGTGCTGTGTCAAAATAATTTTGTTAAAGTAATATTGATATTATATAAGTTATGTGTTTTAAAGTTTATTTATTGCAGTAACTAACATTTAAGGCCCTTTAACTATTTTGAAATTGCATATACCAAATACTAGTTTTTTGTATGCGAAGGCAAAAATTCACTTTAATTTTCAAAAATATTTTTAAGTCTTAAAAAATGATCGTCCTGATCGTGATCACTTTTTAAGTTGAATTTAGGTTCCATAACTGAGTTTTTCTTTAAACAAAAAAATTTTTTTAATTGTCCACTACCATGAAGAAGCCAAAAAGCTGTGGGCAAAGGCTGTATATATTGGATATTTATTGATTCATAAATAATCATTTGCTCATTGACAGTGGTAGTTGGCCAGATCTAAAAAGCAATTTTTTGTTTATTGTTAGTTAGCACAAGCTACCTTATAACTAAAAGTCATCGCAAATACAGAAAACAACAACAATAAGCATTTAGTAGTGACCAGAGGCAAGAAAAGGTTAGTGATTTGAAGTGTCTCTTCTACTTGAAATTTGACAGAAACAGAGCTAATGCAATGAATATTAGTCAACTCTGTGCGTTGGCTAGAAAATTTAAAGCCACGTATTTTTTTCCTATACCACAATCCCCAGTTGTGAATGAAGAAGAAAAATAATACGCCAAGGAATTCCATGACGATAAAAAAATACAACATTATCTAAAACAAATTACTTAACTTTTACAAAAAGGGGGAGTGCGTGAAAGCTTTTAAAGAGCTAAAAAAGTTGTTTGTAAAATAAAAAATAGTATCAGCAAACATCAGAATTTCTAAATTTTTTCAAAAAATGTTCTGAAAACAAGGGTGGTAAATAAAAACACAATCCAAAAATGGTTGGTCAGTTTTCTATCACATTTAAAATTTTATGGCTTTTTTGAAGGAATTTAGAGATTCTGGTATTGATGATGCTAATCCAGCCTTTAATTCTTCACAACGTTTTTTCACATTTCAACAGCGAGTTGTCGACAAAATAGGGCTCCAAAACGAGATTTAAAAAATTAGAAATTTGGATTGCCCAAATAATGTCGAGTCTATCTCCTTAATGTCTTTCCATCCCCTCTTTTAAATACAGTCAAACCTCGATATAACGTACCCCTGGGGGAAGGGTAAAGGGGTACGTTATATCGAGGGTACGTTTTATTGAGGGTACGTTATATCGAGGGTACGTTTTATTGAGGGTACGTTATATCGAGGGCAAAAACCAAATCGATGACAGGTGTACGTTATATCAAGGGTTTGTAAAATATTCAAGTAATTTTATTCATAAGCTTAACAATAACAATTCCGCAAACAACAATCAATGGCTGGCGGAAAAAAACACGTTTCAGGTTTTGGAGTACTCATCAAAATAAAAGGAAACATTTAATGACTACAGAAAACATTGCAGAAGCAGAGCAAAAACTGTATGAAATTGGTAAATATACCACACTATTTTTCAAGGGTACGTTATATCGAGGGTAACGTAAAGGTCAGTGTTATCTGCAAGGGGTACGTTATATCGAGGGTACTTTATACCAAGGGTACGTTATAGCGGGAGTGAAACATTGGAATTAAGGTAAAATCAACCAAATGGTCTCAAGGGGTACGTTATATCGAGGGTACTTTATACCAAGGGTACGTTATAGCGGGGGTGACTTATTGTAATTTGAAGTAAATCCAACCAAATGGTCTCAAGGGGTACGTTATATCGGGGTACTTTACCAAGGGGTACGTTATAGCAGGGGTGACTTATTGTAATTTAGTAGTAAAAGCTGGTCTCAAGAAATTTTGTTCTCAAGGGGTACGTTATATCGGGGGTACGTTATATCGAGGTTTGACTGTATTTAGAAAGAATTTTTTACTGTTTAATGGTGTGAGAAAGTTTTTCGCAAATCCTACCTGGAAATTGGGTGCATTATTTTCATTCCTGACCGTGCTTACAGCAAGTCCATGTGACCAGTCGATTCCAGGCAAATAGAGCAGGACAAAAACAAGACAGAAAACCAGAGCCTAAATGTTTTGCACATTTGGTATACTTTGCTGTTTTTCCAGAACAAACCAAAAAAGTTAGTAAAAATGCAACTAGTTTTGGTCTGCTGCTTTCTTCATAGTTACTTATGCTACTAATGCAAACAATTCGTTCTATACACAGCACAATCATAGACGAATTCATGCCAGTTAAGCAGCTGGCATATCCTGCTCGAAGGTAGAAAAGTGCAGGCGTCCACCACAAACGATCGCATGGACCAGTGACAAATGAAACCAGTCTAAAACTTTTCTTGACACATTTTATTTCCTAGAAACATTATTTTACTAAAATTATTTGCGCAAGACTTGTAAACAAGGTAAGCAAATGATAAAACCTTGAAATTGCTTTGTTTTACCGAAGGCTGAAAATGAGAACAAAAAGAGAAGATACCAAAATCCAGAGAAAAAGAAACTTGAAGATTTCGTTGGTTTTGTAACAAACCCAAAGTAACATTCATCCTGGCTCTCTTTTTGGTCTTTGATGTCATCCTTTTGCACCGACCTTAGGCATCTTCTCTTTTTGTTCTTATTAACACCACTGAGGTTTTGCCATGCTTAATGACAGCAAAGATCAAAAAGAGAGCCAGAATTTGTAACACAAGTTTTTTGGCGGCAGAAAAGCCATTTTTATAGAAGTTTGGTATTTTTCGAGCCGAGTGTTCGAAATTTCCATGAGTAATATGCAAAATTAGGGTGTTCAAAATCCAAAGTTTGACTACCCTATTTCTAACATCCGCGATAAAACATTTTGTGGCTAAAGTATGAAAAAAGGATTTAAAAGGAGTTATAAAATATGAAAAAAAAGGTTGTAACTTTTCAGAGTTGAATTTTCTGCAATAGCAATTTCCTAAGTAGAACATTTTAAAATTAAAAAATACTACCTCCAAAGTTCCATAATATAAAAAATTGCTAAATGAATAGCTACCAAAACAGCAAGCGAACAAATAAATCTGTAAATGATTTTTGTGTTAGGATGAAATATTTTTACTTCTTTCTGAAAATCAAAATATGTAAAAATCAAAAATAGAAATCAATATCTAGATTTTTTCAATCACAAACCTGTGTGAAGATATGAAATACAAAAGCAGCAATGCCTATTGCGTTGGCCCATCCTTTAACAAATAATATAATTTTGTAAGCTACGCTTCTGGACAGTATTTCGACATTTTGACAACTAGTCAACACTTCTTGAGATATAGCGGAAGAAGTAGACGTCATTAAAGAAATACCAAACTCAGGTGAAAGTTTGTCTAAATAACATATTTGTGATGTAAAAATACTACACAAAAAAGTTACGAGAACATTTTACTGCGAAAACGCTATAGGCGCTCATTAATTATTCATTTTACTTAACCACATGCTTCTTTAATATTTTTACACTGCTTTTTTCATTATTTTATATAAAATATTAGCAAAAATATTAGAAAATCAAAATTATTTGATCTACCGTATAACCTTATTAATCAGGCCTCCTCTAGGACTGGATGTTGCACAGCGAGAAAGAAGTAACAAAGAGAGGGAATCCGAAAGTTGCGCCGATGTCAGTCTATCTTCGGTGGATCCTAAAAACCTGGGACAGCCATTCGAAGGAGCTCATCACCGAGTCTTTCAAGTCGTGTGGCATAACAAATTCCACCGATGGGTCTGAAGACGATAAGATTCACTGCTTCAAAAAGGATGGTCCATGCCAAGTGGTCGACTGAAGCTGCAGCTGGCGCGCGAGGAGAAGAAACTTACCCAGCTGATGAAAGAAGTGGACCTCAGTGAAGAGGAAGAAAATATGTTGAATGAAAGGGATGCGTCTATGGAGTGTTAATTGTTTGTTTGTCATAATTGTAAATAAAGAAATTTTCTTATTAGGGGTTATTAGGCACCCACCGAGGGGGGTTGAAAAATAGTGCTAATGCAAAATTACAGAAAACGTCTTTTAATGCCTAACCAGCTGTTTTAAAATACACTGGGAACTTTTTAACCACCTGTTCCTCAGTTTTACAAATTTGAAAAATTTCTAAAAGAATCTAAAAATTATTCACGAAAAATTAAACTAGAAAAATAGATTTCTTAAATTAAAAGACATCGCCTTTTAAAATAATTTATCTTAAAAATTAATAATATGTTTAAAGAAAAGTGGTAAGCGGAAATTATGCTAGCTGTATTATTCCCTGAATCACGGGAAAATATTTTAGAGAAATATTATAAGTGTTCAAAGAGGCGCTTAGCTCATGAAATAAAAAATAGTAAAATTATGAATTTTATATGTGTGAATACAACTATATTATAGTTATGTTTTCACACCGTTTTTCAATGTCTTGAAAAAATGTCTTTATGTCTTAAAAAAATGTTAATTTAAAATTACTATGAAACTTTTAGTTATATACATGGTTGGGCAAAATAGCTGACAAACCGCACAAACACTCACTTGCGCCCACTCATTTAGGCTCACTCATTTGCGGCCAACTTTTTGGCTTAGGTACTTCTTTAGTCCCCCTAACTCGAATTTTTTTAAAAGTAACATAAAATTTATTCACAAACTCATTTTTTCTGCTAAACACTATAAAAAAGCAAAATTTTTAAACACTTTTTGATCAAAGAAACTAGTTTTGTCAAAAAAATTTGCCTACCGATTCTCAGGGATAGATAGTCTTTTTAGGATATTTGAGGGTCATTTTTAGTTATTTACCACATTTTTCTTACTGGAGCTGGGCAAAGAGAGCCTCTATATGCATTTTATGATCAAGAGTACTACTCGGAATCATGTCTAAGTTAAGTGAGTGCGCGCATCTCTAACCGATCAAGCCTAGGGCTTGGGGGTTTTGGGCTGATATGCGCACACACACACCTTAGACACAAATCACTCGAGAGTAATTCTGGACGCATAAAAATGTATGCATACCAGAGTTTATATGTGCGGTAGGCCCAGGAAGTTAAAACTTGTCTAAAATCTATGATTTTACTTTTATTTGACTTTTAAAATACTAAAATTCAGTGAAAAATGGACACTGATTATGGTGATGAAGGTGATTGTGGTTGACATAATCACCTTCACCATCATGACCGGAATCAAAAAGAACCCATATAGATAGTCCCTAATTAGAGGTAGTCCGGATAACCGACAAGAACCAAAATACCTTATAAAGACCATCTATTCATAAGGTGTGGAAGGCAATTTTTTGAAAAAGTTAAATTTTTTCATTCAGAAAGTGTTCAGAAATTTTTTTCATCGTGTTGAGCAGGAAAAAATGAGTTCGGGAGGTGATTTTCAGTCACTTTTCGAAAAATTCGAGTATGGAAGGACTAAAAAAGGGCCAATATTTTAAAATGTTGCCCAAACTACAAAAAAGTAAAAGAACATGTTTGAGTTCGTGATATTCTGCAAGAGACGTGGCCAAAAACATGATCAGATGAACACTTGATATAAAGAGCGCTGACAAAAAAAAAATTATTCTGTTATTAGAAAGCTCATTTAATTTTACACCAGATAATGTAAAAAAGTCGGAAACTAAAATCTAAAAAAGTCAATTTTAGGTTATGCTTTTAGTCGAAATCTTTCAAATGTTTAGAAATATCGGCTAAACTTCATAACCCTTGCCATGCTTAAAATCATGTTTAAACCGTGTTTTAACACCGGAAACTTAAAAATGGTTTTTGAACACTTCTTGGTTTTTGATTGGGGGTGGGGGGTATATTTTTTTGACCAAAATTTGACTTTTTGCCTTGGGGGATCAAGGTAATTTAATATAAAGAAATACCTAGACAGCCCAAAAAGAATTTGTTAACTGGGGCCTAACGCACAAAGAAAATCTGATATGCATGCTTTTTTATGCATTCAAAATTGCTTTCAAGTGATTTGTGTCTAAGGTATGTGGGTGTGCGCATGTCAACCCCAAGCTACCAAACCCTCTGCGCCCCCAAAGGCGGCGCAGGGGGGCTTGGTAGATGCGCGCGCTCACTTACCTTAGACATAGTTCCGAGAAAGACTCTTGATAAAAATGCATTTATATAGTCTTTTTGCCGAGCTCCAGTGACCAAAACGGGGTAGAATACCAGCAAACCAACCCTTTTTTGGTCATTCACGTACCCTTTTAGGTTGAATGCTCTTGGAGGACCAAGGCAAACAGTCAAATTTTGATTAAAAAATTTTTTTAAGTGTCCGTCCTCCACCTAAAAACTATTTTCTACACGTTTGCGGTGATAAAACATCAGAAAACACGGTCTAAACATGATTTCGGGCGTGGCAAGGATTACGAAGTCCTTCCGAAATATCTAGTAAAATTAATAAAAAATGACCGTAGTCTTTGAAAGGTCAATTTTTGTGTTTGACTACTTTTCTAAGTTAGAAGATAAAAATAAAAATAAATTGGCATAAAATCAACATATAGGAAGATCAAGGTTATCAATATCAGGCTGATCAATTTTTGAGAAACTTTTTTCGCTTAAAGTCTTTTAGTATAAAAAGTGCGAATAAATCCGAATTTATAATTTTGAGAATAGTCAGAGGCGATATTAAATTTATTTATTCAAAGAGTTTTTCACGTCGATGAAGTCTGGGTCTGGTGAGACAATTTGTTATAATAATAATTTGTTGATGAAGTTTCCACAATTCGTCAAAAGTGTGTGTCTTTGAAAAGACGTGTGGCCTGTTCACATACTGAGAGTGAGAGTAAGTTCACAATGTCTCTTACTCTCACTTTCAGGTGCTCAGATACTTTTTTCTTTTGCATAAAACTAATCAAATTAATTTTTTATTTTTTTTATACGGCATATTTAGTAAGCAAAAAAAGCTGATGTGATTTAAGACACCAATCGTCTCTTTCTCCTTCCGACTACGTTGTGGATAAGGTTGGCGGGTAACCGACATTTTCGGTTTCGGTTACCCGAACCGGTACCCGAAAACTTAAATTTTTGGGTAACTGATAACCGAAAACCGGAAAATATCCGGTTTTCGGATAAAAAAACCGAAAACAGGCATTAGTCGTGGACGAAGAGATTGAAGAGGGACGCTATGAAGATTCACTGGAAATGGAAAGCTCACGCAATTCCTCACAATCATCCAGGGCTCGGAGTTTCCCGCATCGCCACGCAAGCGAGAACTAAAATCAGCTGCTGTTGAGAACAAGATTTTAGATGCTTTGAAGGGTGCTCACAGTGACAACTTACTCTCACTCTAACCCTCACTCTCAATATGTGAACAGGCCATTGAAAAAATTAATTTGGTGATTTTCAAGGGTTGGAAAATTTTAGTTTTTTTTACATGTTTACATTCATGACTGCTGATTTAAATTTGATTGAAACTTTTTATGCTCAACTCTATTTATTCAAATACATTTAGTTTGAAAATTTCTTTGATAAAACACACTAAGACACAAAGAGCAAAGCAACAGAGTAAGAAGATAAGACATGAGGCATGTTGATGTTGAGTCAGACAGTCATGTTGACTGTTGATAAACAGTCACATCAATGCCATACTTTTGCATTGTTATTACTTTTAAGATTGACTTTTAATTTGTTAATTTCTCAATTCAATCAATAAAATACAGATATAAACACATGTAGAACAAACTTCAATTCTTATGGGCTATCTGCCTGCTTTTTAAAACTTTTGTCCTGGACAAAAGAAGTGCTAGTTTCTTCACTTTCAGGCAATTCACAAAAGTTAACAGTGGCATGTTCCTAAAAATGGATTTTTCGTCAGAAATCAAATTTAATTTGTTGTTTGTGCTTTTCTTGCAAATTATGCTTCGAAATAATGCTAACAATTGATACTTACATAAATTTTTTTAGGCAGACTAAATGCTGTTAGTCTCCGTACTTAGTCTTTTATGTGTCTCTTTCTCTGCGGTTAGGAAAACCTTTTTTTTCAAAAAAATTAAGTAACTTTAAGGCTGCAATAGTCTGCCCAGACAAGCTGTCTGAATGCCCTGATGAAACTACTTGCTGTCAGTTGGAAGGCGGTGAGTTATGCAAGCAAAAATGTTTAGTCCATAAATAAATTATGTAAACCTTTGCTAAGGATCCTTTGGCTGCTGTCCCTTAGAGAAGGCCGTGTGTTGTGCCGACAAACTTCATTGTTGTCCCCAAGCCACCACTTGTGACACTGATCATGGTCGCTGTAACTCAGGTCGACTGCATTTGCCTATCCACAGGAAACAACCCTCGAAACCAGTTTACTCCAGCTCCAAAGGGCGTAGAGAATTGCTGGCTCAATGGGCAGCTGCTATTGCTACCCAAAAACAACATAATTTGGCTAAATTAAACCATGAGACAGATTTGGCACTGAGTCATGAGGAAGTGACCTGTCCTGATAAAAAGTCTAAGTGTCCAGCTCACACCACTTGTTGTCCATTGAACTTGCAGAATGGTGAAGAAGACTTATCCGATTTTGTAGCTTTGGGGCCAGAGGAAGAGGACACGGTGTATGGATGTTGTCCAGCAGAACATGCTGTTTGTTGTCCAGACAAGTTACACTGCTGTCCAGAAGGGACCACTTGTGATGTGCACGAGAGCAGATGTGTTCAACAACAGGTTTGCTGCCATATATTGCCAATTCGGTGCTAGTGTTTCATAAACTCCCAAACAACCTACCCCATTCAATACTTTTGGCTTAGGCTCTTGGCCGATACTTACAAGTATATTAGGTAACTGTGGCACAAAATTATTTCATTGATGGGGTGTTGCAATGGGTGTTGGGTGTAGTGGATGCATATGACGCTACTGACGCGAAATCTTAATTTGGGTCCACATCTTTAACTTCTCAATAATTTTTGGACAAGTACTAAATGTACCTTGTTTTGGCTGAAAAGTGCCTTGTTTTTTGAGTTTTAGAAAGAAAGGATGGAAAGTGCTTTGTTTTCGTTGAATAATACTTTGTTTTGTAAAAACATGCCTCGTTCGACACAAAATGAGTGCATGTTTCAGCTGAAATCTGGCTTATTTAAGCCAGAAAGACATAATTCAACAAATGCATATTTCAAGCCAAAAATAGGCCGATTTTAACAAATCGAGGCACTTTCCAACAAATCAAGGCAATTTTCAGCAAAAACAAGGCATATTTCATCTTTCCTATCGGAAACTTAAAAAACAAGGCACTTATCAGCCAAAACAAGACAGATATAACGTTTATCCTAATGTAATAAGTTTCAGACTGGCTACTCTCGACCTTGGCTAAAGAAATTCGGATCAACCAAAATAAGCCGCAAGCCAGCTGTAGCCTTCGACGGTTCAAGTCACATGGTTTGATCCTGAAATGTATGCTTTCCAAATAATCCAAAAAAGAATTTAGACATGTCACAGTCGTAAGCTCACCGAAGATGAGTTGTGGGAGCTGCAGGGTGACCAGCAACGAAACACCAACTACCATAGTGTCTCACAGTGTTTGAGCGGAAATACTTGGTTCGGCAGTTCAAATTTTACAACTTATTTGTAATTCTTAAATTTAGCTGCCTGCAAACAACTTATAAAGAACATAAAGCTACTTGTTGTCCCTTTCCTGGAGGACAATGTTGTGCTGGAGGTACTCACTGCTGCCCTTCGGGATTCCATTGCACTACTTTGGATGGAAAATGTGTCAAAATGGATGCCAATATTGATTCTACTGTGTTATCCTTGCACTCTAAACCTACTACCAGAGCCAAAGAGCGCTTGACCACCCCAGAAGTAGTAGCTAATGATGTAGAATGTCCAGATGGATCTAAATGTGGTTCACACAACTCTTGTTGTCCTGTACGAGCGGGTGATCAAGGTCATGTACAGTCTTATAAATGTTGCCCATTGAGCAAGGTTTGGGAATTTTTTGGCAGTTTTTTTTTTTAAATAGTTTGTTTTGCAGGCAAATTGTTGTGCCGACACTTGTTGTCCACTGGGTTATACTTGCACTCAAGGCAAACGATGCGAAAAAAGTTCGTTGCTTGAACTGATTTCTTCATTTGGATCTAACGAATAATTTTATTTTTATCTGTTGGAGTGTTTTTTATGCTCTAAATATTTTTTGTTCATATTCAGTATTTTGAGCAGATCGACGTAATTTTAGAAGAAAGCGGGGCACTTGCACTAAACCCCCAGCAATCAATTGTACTATTTTTTGCAAAAGTCTTGAAAAACTGTTTGTTTACACTTTTAAATCGTTTTAATTCAAAAAAAGGCTTGGTAAAAAAAATTTTTTGCCTTGGTCCCCCAAGCTAAAATGAGTGCTGGGGGTTTGGCATAGGGGCGTTACCTCGTTTGTGTCCCATTTTTAAATTCGCGCGTCATTTTTCAACATCCACTCTTCTTTATTTGTGCATACAAGCAATACATTATCATTTGGTTGAATACGACGGTAGTTTGTGCAACTTGTTGCACTAACGACAAATTTACACCAACGACTGCCGCAAAAGTTACTTACGAATCAGAAACAAAGCTCCTCATTGAAAGGGATTGGGGAAAGGGTATTTTTAAACTCAGTTCCGGCATATGATTTTTTAGGGTTAAATCACTACAAAACCACTAAAAAATCATATGCCGGAACAATGAGGAGCAAGTTGGGTCTTACATACCCATGAGAATTTTGGAATTATTTTAAACTCAGTTCCGGTATATGATTTTTTAGTGGTTTTGTAGCGATTTAACCCTAAAAAATCATATGCCGGAGAAAAAAAAACGCGAATTTAAAAATGGGACAAAAACGAGGTAACGTCTATGCACCTGGGGGTTTAGTGCAATTTAGCCAAGAAAGCATATGTTCTCCACTAAAGAATAATGTACTTCTCCATGTGTCAGTGTAATCATGAAGTTTCGAATCTTGTTTATCCCTTTCCAATGATTTAAGTAATTTTTGAAGAAAAAACTTGTTTTTTGGCGAAAAAGTCGCAATTACAGAAAAATCCACTACGATAAAAAAAATTCTGCATCAGAAGCTAGCGGTCTCGCTACCTCCATCAGACGAAAATGCTGAAGATGTGCCAAAAAATATTTTTTACTTGGCTGCAAAATTTAGTCCGACATTTTTTTTCAAAGACACGTAAGCATTTTAGTTCGCAGGCGTCGCTTGAGCCGAGAGAGGTTTGATTAAGCAAAGAGCTCTCAGTTAGCTTCCGCATCTGGCAAGGTTTGAGTTGTGAGCTAAGAACATTATTGATCCACTGCTTTTAGTGTCTGTGCACAATTTTGCAGTAAGAGAAAAAGATATCAAAGTATCCACACAAATTTTTCATAGTTATAGTCAAAGCAAGTTTTAGAAATAAAAAAATTTAGAACGAACTATGGGTCCAATTTTCGGGGTGAACCAATTTTAGCACAGGCAGAGCCTATGCTATTTTTTTAAATACAGCGAAAGAAACTTTCTGAAAATTACCGCAAACTTGAAACAAATGATGTATATTAATACAAATGATAAAAATACAATGAAAGCAAAAAATAAATTTGGTGCTGGATCTCATTAATTTGGTGCTGCTTTTTACATACAGCCTTCTGTATTTTCATTTATTCGTCATTTCGTATCCATCATTCATATAAATTTTTTATTTTTGTAAATTTAGGCTAATTAACGATAAATTTGGCTCAAACGTTTGTCTCGAATTGCAAAAGAAGGTGAAAATACAGAACACTTGGAAATAACCTGGACAAGTCGCCAACAAATTTTTTGATCGTCGCACTACTTTCTTTTATGACTTGCTGTTATGTTTCGCATCAAAACTTTCTGCTACAGTCAAGTGCTGAAATACAGGGTGTATCGAGAAATTCCCCCGTTTTATTTTCTCCGTGTCCTTTTTTTAAAGCGACATTTCTCCAAAATCTTTTTTCTTTCAAAGCCTGAGTCGGAGAAGCAATTTGACATATTACGCGATAATTTCTATAATCAGGTTTCTGAGATATGGACACTCAAATTGGGGTACTCATTTTATGGTCAATTTCATAAATCAGAACTTTCTAAAAACATTTCATCTTGAAATAAGGGAACAACACAAGGTAACTTTCGGATATTCTTAAAAAGTCTCAACCATAGTTACGGATAATATTTAAAATTGGCCATAAAATACTGAAAAATGTCCATAAAATATTTAATTTTGGCTGTAAACTCGAATTCGGCCGTAAAATACTGAATTTTGGCCATAAATTATTGGTTTTTGGCCATGAACTTTTGGACTTTGGCCATAAACTCGGGGTAACTCTAGGTCAATTGGTCCATAAAATTTTTACCACTTCTAAATGCCGAACGAACTATACTATCTAACCCAAAATCGTGTGCTCAAAACGGTTTCTCAGGACTAAAATGCTGTTTTGACTATCCAGAATCTTAATACAGTCGATGCTCGATGTAACATAACTCAAGGGACCGACTTAAAATTGTGTTATACCGAGCGTCGACTGCACCCTGGCTACCCTAGATACCCACCCTGAGGTGGTCGACCCCAAATTTTAGGGGGATTTTTCTAAATGGGCAATAAAATAGTTTTTTCTTGCCTAAAACGATGCCCTGAGTACATTAGTGAAGATTAAAAGTTCGTTTTCTGTCGCCAAATTTTCAGGTTTTACTCAAGTTGTACAGCTGGACGTCCACCTGGAGGAGGCGGGACTACATCAGTTGCTCAAGTGTTGATAAACTCAAAAGGGGTTTTTCCTTTACAAAACGTTTTAAGTACCAATTTGAAATAAATATAGCATCATTTGTACGCTTATTCAGAAAAATTCTCTAAAATTTGGGGTCACCTCAGATAGGGTATCTAGGGTAGTCAAGGTATTGAAATTCTCGATAGTCAAAACAGCATTTTGGTCCTAACAAACCGTTTTCAGCACACGATTTCGGGTTGGATAGTAAAGTTTTTTTCGGCATTTAAACGTGATAAAAATTTTAAGGACCAATTGACCTAATCCGAGTTTATGGCCAAAATCAAAGAGTTTATGGCCATTTTTCAGTATTTTATGGCCAAAATTAAATACTACCCCATAGTTACAACTCAACCAAAAACGCCACCAACGCCGGTTCCTGGCTCTAAAAAATTTCGGCGCCGCCGGGCATTTTTAAACGGTGCCGGCGCTTGGTATTCAAATTTTTGCCGCCGGCGCCAGGTTTTTTCTGGTTTTTGTGTCACTACTGAGGGTCGCTGATATTATTGAAGCAATTTTTTAAATACTTCTTTGCCAATCTATTTTTTTTGTCATGCAATATGACCTACGTGGGAGTCAAGTCCTGTCAATAGCTGGTAGTGAAATGTCTGGCCCTCATTGAAATAATTATCGCAGCGGAAGAAGCAGGAGACTATCTTGCAGTTGGCGACCAAAGAATAAAAGAGATGCTCGACGCCTTCATGAATGACTTGGTTAGCCGTCTGCCATACAAGAAAACAACTGATGACTTTGCTCAGTTAAGGTATGAACTGCAAAAGACGTAAATTAAGAGTTTATTCAAGCTATTTAGGATTTGCTGATCAACTAACAAATCGGCAGTGACAACTATTTTGAATTTAGAACAATTCGCTCAAACTCATAACAAATACTTCTGCCTTTGTTAACAATTTCATTTCATAAAAAGTAGCAATTTCGAAAATAAACTTGACTTAATATTTTTTTCATGACTTTTAAATTCCACCAGCGAAAAAAAATTCACAGCGCCGGCGCAAGGCTGCGAAAAATTTCGGCGCTGGAACCTGGCGGCGCCGCCAGGCATTTTCGAAAACAGCGCCAGCGCCGGCGGCACCGCCAGTGCAACTATAGCCTTAACGTATACACGATTCTGAGACGTCGTTTATAGCAGTTAGTAGCACGATCAACCATTGCTTGGGTGGCAGGCATCCTCAATTCGACAGCCAAGTTCACCAAGGTCTTTGATTTGAGTGTTGTAAAACTTACTTTTGATATAATACCAGAGGAAGAAATTGCATGGTGTGAGGTCAGGGCTTATTGATGCCATTCTTCGACAGATTTCTTGTCTGGCGCAGCAGCATGCGACCATAATTCTCCCTCTTATGAAATCGGGTAATCGTGGATTTTGCATAGCTTCAGTTTGATGAACCAGATTGCAATTTCGGCTTTTTGAGCATCTGTGAAGGGCATCTTGGACATCTAAAAGTACAGGTATGAGACAAAACCGAGACACAGAATGAATAAAGCAAAATAATAATAATAAAGTTTTAAAGTTTTCAGACAATGTCGTTAAGATCACTGATAAGATTTAGATCAAAAAACCATAAAATGAGTACTCAACTTTGAGTGTCCATATCTGAGGAACCTGATTATAGAAATTATCGCCTAATTTGTTAAAATGCTTATCAAAACTTAGGCTTTGAAATAAAAAAAAGGTTGTAGAGAAATGTTGCTTCAATAAAAATATATGGCCAAAATAAAACCCGTAGAATTAAACAGCAGTGTTATTTTGATACTAGAAAATATGATATAGAACTGATATGATATTAATATGATACTGATATCATATGATCTGATGAAGGACACACATCACTATCACATCACATTTGGAAAAACTTTTTCATATTACATCTATATCATATCACCCTAAAATTTTTCAATGATCATCACATCAATATCACATCAAGCAAAAAATCAATTCCTGAATTCCCGCCAAAAGTTTGTATGGGTAGTGTTACCTCAATTCTAAGTGACTCCCCCTTGTTCCCACGATCAATAAAGACTCTTATTCCTCTTATTCATATTGTCATCTCACCTTTTTATGACCAGGTCCTGAAAACAGGAATATTGGTTCATCATATCAGCATCACATCAGCCGGAAATTTTCCGATTATTATCACATCAATATCATATCAGTAAGAAAAATTTACTCTGCATCACATCAATATCATATCAGTCAAATAATTTTTTGAGCAATATCATATCAACTAATATCACATCAAGGTTATATCACATCAATATCATATCATCTGCTGAAAAAATTCTCAAAATAACACTGATAAACAGGGATATTAATGATTTTTTAATGTTAATTGGAGAAATGCTGATATTTTGCATGTTATACGGTTACTAACACAAGTAAATTTTTATTTATTGAAAAGCTCGTTAACTTCTGCTTTACATAAGTGTTCATCTGAGCAAAATTATTTTCGTACAAGTCGAAGAGGCGCCATTTGGCGCCTAAAACATTAATTTTGAACAGTTTAGGTGGCCTCAGGTTCGATGACCCCCTTGAGCATGCCTTGTTTTGCCAAGTTTTGAGGTAAAACTCAGAATTTTAAGCATCACATGTTAATGCTGATGAGTTTTCTGAACTCTACGCCCTGGTTTACCCTTAGAGACTATGAGAACAAAAAGATTTATAAATGGGAAGTGGGTTGAAACGTGACGGACAAAAGTTGATTGCAGAGAACCCTATCAAAATACTATATATAGATTAAAAAAATACAATTAAATAACCAAAACAACTCCAAATTGTGAGATTTCTAACAACTAATGCCTGAAATGAGCCTGCAGTAGCACTTTTTTTCTCTCCTATCATTTTCAGCATGAAATTCTGAAAAAAACTCTTCCATCAATACAAGCAGGCTGTTAAGTGTTAATAAACGTCGGGTACAACGACAGCGTTTAGGATCTGCTCAAAGCTTTTATTTACAAGAAAACATATGGTATTGGTTGAACATATGGTATTGTCCGTGAGCTATTGGGAAACCGTATAAAGCATTTGATAGAGCATCGAAAATGCTTATTTGACATAAATATCCTTGCCGACGTCTAGTTTTTTTTAAATAAATAATGCATTTGAAGTTGAGCATGTAACGATATAAACATACAGTCAAACTCCGTTATAGTGAGACCCCGATATAGTGCCAAACTCGATAGTTCGACCCATTTAGTCAAAAGTCTTTAAAATCTCGATAGTGCGGGTCCCGATATAGTGCGAGTCTCATTATAGTGCGAATTTTTTTCGGTCCCTAGGGTCGCACTATAACAAGATTTTACTGTAATAATAACATGATTTGCCGCCTTTTAGATTAGCCAGCTTTTTTAAACGCCGATATAAACGCCGACTTTTAGATGTAAACATAAAAAGTTCTGATTGAAATGTTACCGGTTAAAAAAAATTCAGCCAAAATATTTCTGGCCCAATGAATTATAATTATATTAGACAGAATAAATGAATTCAAATTTATACACGACAGTAAGCAAATGGTTAACCTTTTGTAAAAAACAGCATAGTGTACAGTGGTAGTATACAGCGGAGTCCCGATAAATGGCAATCCCTGAGGACGCCGGTTTGGTAGCGGTTTATTAGGGGTGCAGGTTTATTGAAGAATCATTTTATCGCGTTTCTATCAGTACAGTCAAGAAATTTAAAAATGTTGCAAAATATATTAGATGGTGGTTTTTAGAGGTATTTTTATCAAGAGGTAATTTCGGTGGCGGTTTACTTGACTGTACAATAAAAAGGAATTCCTAATTTTTCATAATCAAAATTTTATTCTAACTTTTTGTCAAGCAGGATGACTTTGATTATACGCTCGGCTTCTGCTTCAATAAAAATTTAGCTTGACTTTTTCTAGCATGCTTAAAATAAATCATTTGGGTAGGGATTGATCTCACCATCTCGTCTTCGTCAAGTGGTATCGATTTTTTGTATGTTCAGAGAGGTGCTATCGCTCCTTCGAAGATGGGCTCTAGAAATATTGAGATACGCCACACAAATTTTCTTGTGATGACGTCTTCGAGGTCGGTGATACTCTATGGGTTGGTCTTATTGATTGATACATTGATGGCTGTGCCATTCAGAGAGTTAGACGGTTCTCTCTAACCATTTTTTTGTGGGAATAAATATGAGTATTTAAGATCAGGAGCTCTTACAATCAACCATTATTTATTGTCTTTTCGTCAGAAAGCTAGGTCCACAATGAAATACATTCTATTTGTTCTAGCTTTTATTTTGGCGGCTAGTGTTTATGGACGTAGATCTAGATCGAATCTATCACGTAAGTTTTTTTGATCAAAATCAGAGGTATGAAAGATATTAAAATTCAAACGGAATATGGTTGCGAAGTTTATTAAATTTTGACTTTTTTGTCTTTTTTATTTCTAGGATATTCAAACATTTTTATTTCATACCCCTCATTCGAAAATGGCCATAACTTTTTTCTCTATTGAAAAAAATTGCAGTTGGTGTCATCTTGTAGCTAAGATACAGGGTTACAAAATAACGTACTGATGAAGTCAATGTTGTTTTGAAAATTTTGGTAAAAAATATGTAAATACGCACTCTGGAGCTGCATTCTAGAGTGCGAGTTCACTCATTTTTATCAGATTTCTTCAAACAACATTGACATGCTCGGTAATTTCCTTTGTAGCTCTGTATCTTAGCTACAAGATGACACTAACTTTTTTATTAGAGGAAAAATCTATGGTTATTTTTGAATGAGGGGGCAAAAAATTAACCGGGAAGTGATTGGGGTTTGGGGGTGAGCCTTAAAAGCTATTTTTATTAGTTGAGGTTTAGGCTTTTACGCTTACACCACAGTTTTGTGAAAGTTTATGAAAATTATAGAATAAATTTTTCTCAATATGTACAAAAGTGAAATTATTTATGAAAAGAGGTGTTAAAAGTGTTAGCTTGAGTATAGGATCCTCCTTCCTACACAGAGTGCTCAGATGAAGGAATAACCTGGTATTCGTGTTTCTCGACCCCGATTTCATAAAAAAGTCGCGTGTTTTTTTAATTCTGTGCAAAAACATTTTTCGAACTATGAGGGGGTACCATGGTTTTTAGTAAAAAAATTCATAATTTAAAGTGGTTCCAATTTAAATTTTTCTAGAGAATAAAAGCTGTTTTGGAAGGGGAATTAAAAAGTATATATTTCTACAGTTATCGACGAATCTGGAAATGATTCGGTGGTCATTCAAACAGGACAAAAACAAGCCTAATCACACTCCATAATCCACCCCAAAGTCAGACATAAAAAGGTTTAAAAGGGCGATTCTCTCAAATTTTACAGGTTCAGACTTAATGATAAAAAAATTACTATTCTATATTTAAAAAAAAAAGCCAAATTACAATGGGCAACCGAAAAAACCAATAAAATTATCACGGTTCTCATAAAAAAAATTAGGTCTAAATTTGGTACACTTTGAAGAGCCATAACTTTATTTTTAGTCAGGATTTAATGGCTCATACAAGGACTGCGACTCAGACTGAGACTATTATGGCTCCGTAAACACCTTGTTAGTCTCGGTCACCGTCTAAGTCTCACTCTAAGTTGTTCACGTACTGAGAGACTTAGACTAATTTTTTGTCTTTAACGGTTGAAAAACAGGTCCAAAAGGATTCTTTGCATGCTTTCTCTCTCGACCAACCATCCCTCATATTAATCTAACGTTTTCTGTATGTTTTTCTTAAATTGGAAAAGAGCACTATGAATACCCTTTAGTTTCAGTCTAAGTCGCAGTCCTTGTATGAGCCATAAAACTTCCACAAACATAAATCAACTCAGTATTGATTGAGAATTTTTTTTTGTAAATAATGTCATTTTGCCCGGTCCATACTGTGGTTTTGGATCCCAGTTTGTGAATGGCCTCTGGATGGACAAAGCCGAAACCACACAACACTGATTTGGGTGGATAAAACTCTCTATATTTTGTGAGTATGAACATGAATCCGGCGTTAGAATTGAAGGCTTCTTTAGCAAAAGAAGTTATACGTCGCAATGCTGTTTTAACTATTTTATTTTTATTTTTATCGCCACTTTTCCGCCATTTTATACGAAAATTACAAATCACAAAAGTTTTTGATGCAGTTTTTTATAGTTTTGTGAAAAGTTATCCTTTGCGTTAAGAAAAATCCTGATTCATAAAAAAATTTATAAAAACTTTTAAATTTTTGACTAAGAAACTAAGCTTCTAACAGCTCTACAATATCACATGCAAACACTGAGATCCATGGCTATCAAATAATTACAAAGGTTTAAATAAGGGATAAATGTTTTGGCGAGATATAGAGACTTCCATCTACCCAAATCAGTCTTCACGCCTCTATAAAAAAGTTTCAAATGGCTTATTTGAGCATTTTCTAATTATATATGTATTTTGGTAAAAAAAACATAGAATTAAAATTTAGGTCGATACGAACAAACATCACAGTCGGCCGTTTTTCCGATAAAGTAAACAAAAATTACTTGCTAACTTGTAAGCTTATTTTAGCTCACCGACAACGACAACAAGTAAACGAACAATTGAAAAAAGTAACAAAGCCAGAGTCTGCAAAAAATGTATTAAACGCAAAAGAAAATAATGGATTTCACTTGCAAAGGTCATATTCTGAAAATGACAAATGTTCAAATACCGGTGTTATTGTTGTAACTGGCAACACTTACTTGCTAAGTCTAGTCAGCAGAGATAACAAGATAAAGATTTCAACCAAAAAAAAAGAAGTGCACATGCGTGGTGCTACTCGAAGAGGTGGTCAATCTGCACCTCGTTTCGGTCGTATAAACACAATGAACAAAAAACCTTTTTTAAAAAGTATTGCTGAAGATGCTTATAAAAAATTTACTCACGATGGTAGACCAGTTATCTCAAATCTAGTGATAGCAGGTATTGCACAAGGAAAAGACAAATTAAAAAGTTTGCTTCATAAAAGTCTCCAGGTAATTTTTTGTTTTAAAATTTTTACTGTTGTACTAGAAAAAATTTGAATAGAATGTAATTTTAAAGTCCTCTAGTTCATCAAAGGCGTAAAAACTAGAAATTTTTGTTTTTAAACCAATTACGTGCTGAAATATGGCCTTTGAAAAAACAAAAAAAGGCCAAAATACATTGTTTTTTCATTTTTCAGATTTCGATCATTTTTTACAATAATGTTTTTTTTTCAAACCGTGTCTTAACAGTCTTAACCAAAACAATTTTTACAAAAAAAAACACTGTGAATAAAAAAGCAATTAAAAACTATAAAATTTAAGTTTTAATGTTTAGAATCTAGTAAGCAATGTGTCTACTGTAAACAAAGACGGTGAAGCAGGTCTTAATTTGGCTCTAAAAAAGTTGGAAACGAAGGGATTCAATTTAATGCGAAAGGCAGAAAGCGAAGCACTAGACCAGTTTTTCAGTTCCGTTCAAGCAGCAGATGAACGATGGGTTTATAACTTTGACTCTGTAATAGAAGAAATTGAACAAAACAATGTTAAAAAGGTCATTGTGTATGAAAATTTAGATAGGAAAAGGTAAAAATGGATTTGGTTCTGTTTAAAAAAATATTTTTAAATTTATTTAAATTTCAGATGTAAAATTAGAGATACAGCTGGGAAAGAAAGATTTGAGTTTATGACTAATGAGGAAATTAAAAACTTTAACAAAGATAAAAAACGCAAACACATCAAGGAGCAACTTGTTGAACCACACCAAGAGCTTGAAGAATATATTGAGGAAAAATTCGAGAAAACTTCTGTTATACGCATAAGCGAAGAAACAATCAAAGAAGCAAAATACGAGCACTTCGTGAGTATTTACGGAGGCGTTGCAGGTAGATTTAAGTTTAATTTATTCAGGCGGCGCTATTTTATTCAGCCTATTTGTTTTCCCCTATTTTTTTACGATGTTGACGAGATGTTTTTTTGATCTAGAGATGACACTTTGGGAAATCAATCGAAATTAGAAATTTTAACCAATTTTAACGACAGGTGAAAAATAACAAAGTTTTCAATAATAACTGGTGTGACAATTTTTTTTTTAAATTTGACCAAGCTTTTTTATCAAATAAGTAACAAGGAGCACATGTTTTTTTTTAAACTTGCGGTTTTTAATTTATGAGTTAGTTGAAAAATTACGTTTTTCGGTATGAACTGCCATTTTACGCAGTGCTATTTTTTGACCACCATAAATTAAAGATGTTTCGGTTTCAAAAATTCTTTATGTTTGCGTTGCCACATAAGTGATAAATTTTTAAATAAACTACAAATTCACCGTCTTTCAAACAGCATAACTTTTTTAAGGCGAATTTTGAAATTTTACAAGCGGCACTCGGTTTGTTAGATGTGCAAGGTGGTCCTTTATATTTGCCAAATTTTAAACGACTCTAATTTTTTTTGTTTGAAAACTTTGGATTGCTGATTTATAGCATGTTTGAAGGTTATGCGTAATTAGTGCGTCAGTCAGAATCTGTCGACACATTAGGCTAAAGATTGGTGTGGCAACCATATCATCCCCGTAGAACTAAGTAAATGGGTCCCCAGTAAATTCGTCCCCTAGTAAGGACCAGAGTTTGAATCCACCTGGTAGAACTACTTTTCTGTTTTGGATAATTTTTAGTTCTTCGTGGGAAATATATGATAAGTAAGTTGCACCGAGGTGGTACTACCCAAATATTGGCCATTAAGTGCAAAATTCTAGCGGACATAATTAGACCGCAACATTTGTCTACCGCTTCATAATTCTACCGCCGTCTGTTCAGTTTCAATCCTGCATTGTGGAAAGAAGGCGAAAGAAGAGGCATTAGGACTTCTAAGTCTTCTTCTTGTTTTCGATATGTTACTATTCAATTAATTTTTATTTCTTCTAGTCAAAGGATCATTTTAGAGTTTATTTCGCTGATCTACATATTCGGAAGCTCAATCGCTGAACATAATGGTTGATCAAGTTCGTACCGAAACATTCAGGAAGAATTCGTGAAAGTATGTCTGCTTCCTACCCTAGTTGGTCGTTAATATTTTTATTCAACTGATTTTTAGGTCATCTTTATAAGCAGCAGTACCCGAATGAAATCGAAATGGCCCTTACCTCGATATTTCGCCTAATATGTAGACAGATTTTGACTGACGCACTAATTACTGACGCACTCAATACGACGCACTAATTACGCATAACCTTTTTGAAAACTCTATTTTTGCCGTTTCGTTAAAAAAAAAGATATAGCTGCTTTGTTTGAATCTTATTGAGATACACCCTTTTTTTCTGAAATCACTGATTTTTTGCGATTTTCTTTTCAACTTTAGACCAATTTTGACTTTGTCAAATTTTTAAGCTTTTTATTGACAACGAGCACATCAGTTTGATATGCAACCACAACATGTTGCGCAACGTGTTGCAACACCAACAGATCAGTTGACATTTGCTAAGAATTGCTCTGCCCTTTGGTAAACAACATCAATGCAGCTTTCAAGAAGTCGATAATCTTTAAAGGCCTGTTGTTAATACTCTGCGCCAGATCTTCCAAAGCCATTGTCGACTAACTTGGGTTTTAGGTTTTAATCCACGCCAAACGAAAAAGTCTAATGGTGTCAAGTCAGTAAAGTAAGGTGGCCAAGAAAGATTCGGAAAGCCCCGTCCGAAAAATTGCAAAAAATCAGTGATTTCAGAAAAAGGGTGTATCTCAACGGGGTTTGAACAAAACAGCTCGTTCTTTTTTTAAACAAAATGGCAAAGATAGAGCTTTCAAATAAGCTCAGATAGATCAACAATCCAGAGTTATAAAACGAAAGAGTTAGAGTCGTTTAAAATACGGCCAATATAAAGAACCACCCTGTATAATGTCAAAAACACAATTTTTGATTAGTCTCCCATATAGTTTGAGCCGTGTCCATAAAAAGCCAGCTATGAATAAAACTAAGCAAAAATCGTGTTTTTAGCATTAGGTACCAAAAAAATTTGTCGCCAAGAAAAATCGAAACAGAATTGCCAAATTTGCCCTAGAAAAATTTGCACCAGAAAAAATTGCCCCGTACTTTCCAACAAATATTTTTTTGAAAAACCCCCTAATCATATTTATTTTGACATGTTTTTCGATTTATTTCTAAACTATCGTTTTAAAGAAAAATTATAAAGGAAAACCTAGAGCTGTATCAGTACCCTTAAAATTGTAACTCACTGTTATGTTACTATTATAATATATCATAATAATATTTTGTTAGGTTTCATTAGATTGTAACATTGCAACTTCAAATTTTCGAGTTCATCAAATCGAGTTACAAATTTCCGAGTTCTCTCACACTGCTGAAATATACTTTTTAAAATATGAAAATTTTGAAGAGGGCGCTTTCCTTCCTAATGTGCACAATAATTTTTGTTAAAAAAAAATATTCTAGCATTTTTGCACATGGAAAATGTGCCGTCTGAGGACACATACGTGGAGAACGACGATGAAAGCGACTGGGAAAGCTACTCAGAAAAGGACACGAACAGTGCTGAATGAATTTTAAAAAATGTTGATCAGTGAATTAGATAAAGTAGTATTTTCAAACGATTTCCAGTTAAATAAATCAATTAGTTCATAAATAGTAGATTACAAAAAATATTACAGGGTGTCCTAAATTTGACTGGTTTTGCTGGTTTCCATCTTTTACTATTATAATGTTACTATTATAATATATCATAATAATATCTTTTAAATTCTAGGCCTTGTTTTGTTAGAAACCAAGTTAGAAAATCCGAACAGAAGACCAATGATTAGGAAATTTTTTGAATTGGCGAGGACCCACCAGACCACCGCGAGCATGGTCCTTTAAGTTTCAAGTCACGCCTTCTCCTTTTTGACGGTGATGGGTGGCGGTTTTTATTCATCTAAGTAAAGCCAGTCTGCTGGGTGTGCTTCGGCCTCATTATTAGTCTTAAACTTTGAGGGTAAACTAGTCTCACAAGGTAACCTCGCGAACTTGTTTTTCACTCGAAAATAATAGTTCAGTCTCATTAGATAGCCAGTATGCGACTTTCAACCAAATTCTTTAAGATCTCATGCCCATAGGCCAAAAAGTTGGGATGAGAAGTATTGAAAAAAAGGGGGCACCAATGCATTTCTAAATTTTGAAGGGGGCTTTCTGGGGCACATGTTCAAATACTATTGGGTGCACACCTTATTTTTCACTCTAATTTTTTAATTTTCCCCGGCTCTAAGAATTTTGATAGATAGCTAAGAGGCTGAGAAACTCAACAAATTCGATCGAAAGTCGCACACTGGCTATTCAATGAGACCAAACTCTAATTTGCGAGTGAAAAACAAGTTTGCGAGGTTCCCTTGTCAGAAGTCTACGGCCGACTCCCGCCTCAGTTCTAGTGTCTGAAGCCTATCTGATGATGATTTCTTCAGCCTGATCGGAAATCTCTCCAACTGCTCTCTACTCCAGCTATGATGGTGCCCTAGCTCTCGGCTGTTTGTTCAGTCGTCTCGCTAAGCCGATCTACGTGGTGATCCATAAGTCAGAAGAATTCTAAGTACCGGTTTCAGTCTCAGTTTCATGTTCTCCGAGTTTTTCTATAACCGTATTAGATTCTGTAGTGAAAAAGTCACTGTCTACGTGTACTGAACACCCCTAGGTTTTCAGTCCGTTCTGGTATTGACTCTACACTATTCTTAGTGGACGGCGTTATAAGTTGCCCTAATAAGGAAGGTAACGTTAAAATGGCCGTTTCTGGCCACGTGACCACATTGTGGTGATAATAAAAAAATTAAATAAAAATTTAATAGGTTAAAAAGTTGATTGATCAACTATGGTTAATATGAAAAAATTAATTTGAAAATTGATGAATTTTATTAAAACCAGATTATAACCTATTGAAAAAAATAAAAAAAAATTGATAAAACTGTCTGAATTTGCAACCCATTCCTAGTTCAAAATTCACGACGTATCCACGTGGCTCAAAATGTGCATCACTTTGAATAAGGTTATATTTCTGAAGGGAATTGCCTCATCAGCCCTCAAAATATGCCATTTTAAAGCTTGGATGAATATCTTCCTAGATTCTCTTACCGTGTTACTTAGCGTGCTTTTTAAAAGTCAAACTGAGGCTCACAAATGTGACATTACCACTTTGCTGTCAACATGCTCTTTATATGGCTAAATGTTATGAAAATAATTTATTTTTCTTAAATTTAGTCTTTTTTGTCAAAACAAGTAATTAAATAGCTGTCTAACTACAAATTATTTTAGTCAGCTTTCAAGGCTGCACAGCGGCTCCAAGTAGAGGGGTGGCTGTTTTTGGACAGAGAGTAGAGCCAGTCATTGTCCATCGGCAAAGTTTGGTTGATTCGAAGCTTGAGAAGGCCTGAGCACAAGCTTTCTCCCAACCCAGAAGCGACTACAAAAGCATCAGCTTTATATTCGCCAAACTGGCTCAGCCAGTTGCTAGCCATGGACATCAGTATTTGGTAGGGCATCACAATAAAGCAGAAGAAGATGAATGCAAAGATCAATGCCGGTTGTTCTTCGTAGAATCCAAAGGCTTTGTAAATAGCTGGTTTGCGGTAGAGATGCTGGAAGAGCAGGATCAGAATGAGAATGTTGGCCTAAAATAGTATTAATAAAATCTAAAGTTATCGTTTTGGATTTTCAATTACTTCCAAAAGCACAAATCGGTGAACAACATGGCCCAGCTTCCAGTGGCCAAGTTCGTGACCCAAAATTGCAGTGATCTCCTCGCTAGTCATGTTGCAGAACAGGCTTTTGGATAGGACGATGCGCTTGTTGAACAGAACACCACTATAGTAGGCATTCTCATCTGAACCATCTTGCGAGTCTTGGGTGTTTTCTAAACTTATGGAAATAAAATTGTTTTAAGATGGCTAAATGCAACATGCTGTTAAAAATATCACAATAAAACTGCGCTTTTAGTTTGCTTTCAGGATATTTTTACATTTTCAGCACAGCGATTTCAGGGTTGAATAATGATTAACTACTCTTTTTAAGAAGATATCACGAATCTTAGAGATTAAAAATTTTTAGCATGTTTCATGAAGTTTAAAACACGTCAATTCATCATGTCAACAATCATGTCAAGGCTTGACTAATCAATCGTTCAATTTTTTTAATGTGAATACAAACAAAAAATAATTCAAAACAATGTTTTCAACATTTGCGGCGTAAAAAAGCATAACTTTCAACATTGCTATTCGCATCAACTGCGATGGTGCTTTAAATATTTTCTTATAGTTTAAGGACGTATTCCACAATGGAGGAGAAGGTTTTGTCTTGGTAACATGTGGTTGTTTTTTGTGATTTATAGAGCTTAGGCTTAAACCAGCGTATGTTAGGACGAACTCAAACATGACTTAGACTCATGTTCGAGTCCGTTTTAACGTACGCTAGCCATCTTTTGGCTAAGCCTAGAAAACAAAGCAGGGTGGACCAAGGCAAAAACACCGCCCTAGTGTCGAATAGGGCCTAATTTGACAATAGAAAAATAACTGACCTGGAGTCACATAGATGGAAGCTACAGGAAAGTGAACAGAAGTGGCTAGTCGGTTCATCTCCTTATACCACTGACTAGTGCCATTGCTCGAAATAATTTCGCGTGTTTCAAGCAGTGGAAGCATCACGTCACTCAGCATCTTCAAACAAGATATCCTTCAAAAGGAATGCCTGTGCGCGACACAAAAAAAAGAACCAGCACCGAATTTATCTTTTGACTTAAAAAAAAATTATTTTCGCTGTGTCACGCACGGCATGCCCCTTTGACGCGTTTCTAGCAAAAAAAAAATATACTAGGGGCAGAATTGCGAAGAGTAGCCAGATGTAGAGCCACTTCATAGCAATGCCACCATTCTTGAGCATAAACACAACCAGACCAGTGATTGCCATGGCAGTAAAGGCAAACAGCACCATTGAAACAACCAAGTCGATAGCATCGAAGGGCAGTTGAAGCAATAGAGGGATCATAAAGAATGGGGTTAGCACAAGCACGAATGCCATCGACTTCTCAACCTACAACTTTTAATATGCCAAAAAGCTTTATAGCATAGCCTAAGCCAACCTCTCCAGCGTGATAGTCGCACTCTTGTTGCTCGCAGTCTTCCTCCTGCTTGCGCACAAAGAAGCGCTGCGCAAGCATTTTAGTGGACTGTTGCAAGCACTCCAGCCAAGTACCCAATCTGTTCCACACCCAAGGGAGCACATTAAAGAAGGTGATGACCTAGAATAATTCAAATTTAGGCCCTGTTTCACCTATAGTACTGATTTTACATGAGGATGTCCCTCCAGTTTTTTCAAATCTTTATGGATTTCTCACGATAAATTTTTCAAGTGGTAACTAGTCATAAATCTTTCCCATCTCTTCAAACATTTTGAATTTTCATAATTACGATGAAGCCAAAATTTGAAAAAACCATATGGGGTGTCTCTTTTGTAAAATCAATGCCATAAGTAAAAAAGAGCCTAAATTTATATAATAAAATTTTTAGAAAAATGGTTTATAAAACTGCAAAGGCATAATATGATTTGGTTTGCTAAAAAGCTGAAATATGAAAGCTGAAATGTGCCACGAAAAACTTAAATCAAAGTTTTTTCAGTTTAAAAAAATTGTGTCGTGTAGCACAGAATCTCAGTTTTCCAACTAGCTGTAAACTAAGCAAATGATGTTTCAAAAGTTGGAGGAAAATGTCTTTGAATAGAGCAAATTCTTTCGAAAATTCGGTCGATGTAGGGACTTTTTCCTCCATCTATTTTGAAACCTTATTTGGTCAATTGATAGCTTGTTGGAAAGCTGAGATTCCGGGCTACACGATAATTATAAAAAATTAACACACCAGTTTAGAGAAAATGTCAATTTAGGTTTTTCGTAACACATTTCAGCTTTTTCGTGGTATATTTTAGCTTTTTCGCAAACTACATCAGTATAAGCCAACTGAAAACTGGTCAAATTTTCAATAAAAACTGTAGATAGAAGCCAAATTATTTAGCTTGAGAGTAGAGTTTCAGTCAAGAAATGATCCAAATTTTATCTAACATTTTTTCGGGCTTCAAATGGTTTTTTGCGCGCAGCGGCACGTGAAAAATTTAAATTGGCGGGCGATAGTTTTCTTTCGTTTCGCACCATGCTTTTGTGGATCGCGCGAAAGACTTCAAAGAGTACATTGAGAAAAGTGTCCCCCGCAAATTCAAATTTCGCACATGCCACTGCGCGCAAAAACCATAATCCTCTGAAAATTTAATTTCTGGTTTAAAATGTTTTGATCGATAGCTTGCCTAACAGGCTGCAGAGACAATAATTGTTTTACGTGTTAACTTTGGCTAAAAAAGAGTTTACACATGTCAAAATGATGTTGAGCTGAAGGCCAATAATGTTGTAGAAGCCGACCAAAAGATGAAACAGACGAGCTTGCTCATACTCTTGCTCAGGGACAAACACTTCAGTGTCATTGGGAGTCTGATTGTGGAAGTAGATCAGGGACACCTACATAGATGTTGTCAGCAGCTATACTTTGTAACAGGGTATCCACATGAACTGTGTTTCTTTAAGCTGGAGTTATCAATATTTTGAGTGTGTTTTCTTGCTTAGCAGCCCCGATCTTACGTCTAAATAGGGCGTACACCAACTTATTCTGTATATGGCTCAGTTTTCTACTAAATTTAGATATTAAGCCCTAATGAAAATCACTATTTAACCAAACTCTAAGGTGCAGATATCTAAAAAGACTAAAAAGTTTAGTTGAAGATAGCGCGATTCTCAGGACGAATTCGTGTTTTCCATGGAACTTGAAGTTTGATCCCAAAAATAAGATGAATAAAACATTTTGAATTTCGCATCGGCCTCTTATTTGTATAAAATATTAAAACCTATGTTGGGAAGGATGAATTAGAAATTCTAAATATTGGGACTATCATATTTTTCCGATAGCACTTCAGGGGGAAGCGATCACGTGAAACAATAATTATGAATTATATTACAAATTATTACGAATTATGTTATCTCTGTTAGAAACGGCAGCTTCAATGAAATGTTCACCTTTAGGTTTAGTTCAACATGAATAAATATTAAAACCATTTCAGAGATAAAACCAGGGAGTTAAGCACGAAAACACATAAAAAAAATTAACGCTAGTAGCAAACAACACCTTCCCTGTAATTTTTCTTATAATACCCTGTTCAAAAGTACTCAAACATATTTGTAAAAATCTTTAAAATGCCTCATTTTGGCTTAAAAGTGCCTAATTTTGTTAAAAAGTGCCTCATTCTGGCTAAAAAAGTGGTTAAAAGAGCCTGCAGAAATTCTTTAGACAGTAGAAAGAGGGCAACTTGAATTAGTGGAAAAGCTTAGGATATTAAGTTCCAACTTTATTATTATTATTAAAAAAACGGGTCTCGGACATACAGACACTTCTCTTTTCGTATACAGTATGGAAATTTTAAAATGAGCCACTTTTCAGCTAAAATGAGGCATTTTTAAACAAAATGAGCCACTTTTCAGCTTTTTTTTATAATTTGAAAATTGAAGCACCATTAAGGCCAACATGGGCCATTTTAATTTTCTTCCAATACATTTTTGAAAACCACCGAAAAAAGTGAGTAAGACATTTTTCAATCTCGGCTAACTACCCCGAGCCTAAGCCTAAACACATAGGGAAATGAATTGATTTTGAAAAAAAAGTTTATGGAGGGTCTATTCGATAGTAGTGCCAAAATTTTGATATCTCACGATTGAATAAACGCAGCTCGTGTGTATTCCTTGTAAGTAAAATAAAAACCTGTCGAGAGTTCACATAGATGGACCAACACAATACGGACAAGCGCACAACTAGCAGCCACCAGAAAAGCTTGGTCTTGTTGCGGAAAGTGGTCAACAACTTGGACAAACAGCTGGATTGTTGGAATGCAGGTGGACCAATGGTGCTGACTGGCAAAATAGGGCCTTCCTTTTTGGCCATCCCTCTATAATTAATTATGCATTTTTAAAATTTATAAAAGTTTTTAGAAACCAATAAAAGTTGTGCTGAGAAAATAAATATATGAAGGCGATTTGTAATATAAACAGGCGAAAACTGCTGATTAAATGGAGATAGGAAGGCAAAGAAGTGATGAAAATCTCAAAGAAAAATATTTTCCCTGTGTAAAATTGCAAGAAACAGTTCCCAGCTTGTGTTTATGCTGCTGCCGATTTATCTTCAATAAAAAAGCATTGTTAAAACCAAGCTAAGGAAAAGAAAAAAAGTCAAAAAGACAAAAAAAAAGTCTGAATAATTTTCATCGAAAATATCAGTCAACTTCAAAAAATAAAAGAGACTGGAATTTCCTTTCTCTATATCCTGGAAAAATATGCAAATAAAAAAAAGGGCACCTAATAAAAAACAATAAATAATTATGTAAGCTGTGGGAAAGTGTGGTTTGGACAAAATCACCTAAGCAACCAGAGGTCACATAAATTATGACTTACGAACCAATAATTTACCACACCTAACAACTCATTTGAATTCGCGCCAAATCTTGGCAGGAATATACCCAAAAAGCACTGCAAACGGTTCCTGGACACTTGGCCGAAGACACTTGGCCGAAGGACACTTGGCCGAGGACTCTTGGCCGAAAGACACTTGGCCGAAAGACACTTAGCCGAAGGACACTTAGCCGAAGGACACTTGGCCGAAGACACTTGGCCGAATTTATATTGCAATTTGCACTATTCATAAGTGAACATAACTTTATTGAGCTAACGTAAACGAATAACATCCAACTTAAACAAACAAAACTGAACAAACAATATAAGATTTTTTTAAGATTATCTAAGTTTTCATCATCGGATTCTTCTTCATTCTCCTCAGCCGCTACACCCTCCGGAACAAAAGCAAATTTTGACGAATGATGCTGCACTGCCTTCAGGAACTGCAGACGATTATCCACTCGATATTCTTGCACCAGAGCCTTGACGTTAGAATCACGCCTTGCGTACTTTGGTCGACGAGCTTGACGAAGCGCTTTTGCTGGATTTACGCGAGCCCTTAAACAAACATAATCTACAATAACAAGTCAAACAAATAATAACAAGTCGAATCTGGAACCGTAAAACAAAACATACCTGCCATAACGGATTCCGGGATTAAGCCCAAACCATGCACAACTTGAAAGAATCTCACATACGTTGCAGCTGTTTTATTTGGAAAAGTCCATAGGCGTAAGGCAGAGTTGTGTCATAGGCGAAAACGTTGACCGTAAACAGCTGAGTGAACTGAGGAGGCACGCAGTAGAAAGTACCATGGAAAGCCCTTTGCTGTTCAAGACGTACAAAAATTCAAAAAAGGTTTTCAAATTGCAATATAAATTCGGCCAAGTGTCTTTCATCCAAGTGTCTTTCGGCCAAGTGTGTTCGGCCAAGTGTCTTTCGATCAAGTGTCTTTGGCCAACTGTCTTTCGGCCAAGTGTCCGTGTATGCTGCAAACGCGTACAACTATTACTCTCTCCATTGGTCGTCTAATTAGCGATCCTAGTAAGTTTCTACCCGTTCTCACTCTATTTTCAGCTATCAAATCTAGGTGTCTGGTTAGAAGTCTCGGGCTCGCACTCAGAGTAGTACAGGGACCAAGATTCTCCGTTTTTTGCCCCATACCTATTGAGCGCTTTCAAAGACGAGCCCATGGGTATAGGAGCACTTCAAAAGATCCCGCTTTTATGTCCTATACCTATTGGACGTTTTCAAGAAGCAAGCAAATACTAGTCTTTGAACTTTTATCCCTTCCATACATGAAATATTAGACTGGGATATTTTATCTCACCTCTATAAAAAAAAGAAATCTGAAATCAAAGAGAAGACAAAAAACCTTTTTTTTCAAATGTTTTTCTCTCTTTTTACAAAATTTAAAACTTAACAACAATCTTTTCTACCTTAAAGGGGCATGCTCGCGCCCGATGGAATAATTCCTGCATTTCAAATTGGCGGGTACCAGGCACGCCAGAGATTTGAATTTCAAAATCGTGTTTGAAATCATTCTGAACGTTTTCTTTCAACGTTCATTTTTTGCTAGCTTTTTTCTAATTGCTCTAACAAATATGACCATACTGACTGCCTTGCAAGAATTGTTGAAGTCGAAATCTTTTGGTATTTTTTGTTTTATGCAGTAAGCTGTGTATATGATTTGTAATTCTCACGAATTTTTAGCCTCCAGCGGGATAATTGAGCAGGTGACGCCAAGGCATTAGATAAGTTTTTTTTATACTTTTAGCCGTCTTTTTCTTTTCTTCTCTTGTCTAGTTCAGGTGCCTGCTATGGAAAACAGAAGAGCAACTCTGCAAATGGAGGACAGAAGGACAGTCGATTGAGTGTAGTCAAAGTCTATCCGTTCAATATGATGTCTTCTCTCTATATGTATTATATTTTCGCATCAATAAATTTTTTAAATTTTCGTGTTACTCTTTACCCTCGTTATGTATTACCCCGAAAAGTCGCAATCCCGCTTTTGAGTCATTTCAGCTTCTAATTTGGATTTCACGCATTTTTTATTTCAACATTATTCTCAATAAACAATATCATCATCATCGAATTCCGTAAAGTTATCTTCAAAATCAGACTCCTCATCCAAAAAGTCAGCGTCTTCAATGTTTCCACTTATTTCAAAGCCATCGTAAAGTTCTTCTAGCGTAAATATGTGCGATTCATGGGCCTCCGTTTGGTAGCCCTGTCAACAATTCGGCATTTCCATTCGAAATCGCCAGCGCTCTTTACTCCTTTCTGCACCACACCACCCTTTGCTTTTGAGAACACATCTCTTATGTGTTTGATAACCCTGTCTCCTCTTATTTCTGCCTTCCTATTTTCATTGAAATGAAGAGCTGCAAGCTGAGTTCTCGAGAAAACCTCTCTTTGCGCTAAACATCTTGACTATTATCTGTGAGCACAATGTAAAGCATATAGATTCATACTAGAACTTTCGTTTCGGTCTATAAATGTTGGCAACAAATTGAAGGATTCGACATAGCTGGTGCTGTTTGACCCATTCAACCTGCTGATGTCATTTAGAAATTGTTCAGATGAAACAACTTGGAGAAGCACTGCAAACGAACTAGACGCTGGATTGAGAGGGACACGCAGAGTCTCATTCAGAAAAACCTAAAGCAGACTGATGTCTGATATGTCTGATAAATGTCCAATGACCACGCACAATCCATAATTGGTGAAGACTTCCAAGAAGTCAAAAAGACTACTAACCTGGAGCTCCGACTCCCATTCGGTTCCATTCTTCTTCCAAGCTAGTTGTAGTCATCTTGACTTGGTATACTGCACGGTATACTGTCGTTGAGGGTTCAATTTTTCATCAATTGCAAGTTGGATCCTGTCACGAAGAATTCATTTTAGAATTCAATTCATTTCATTACACGATTCATATATAATTTGCTCAAGAACTAAATGGCGCCTTTTAAAGATTTACTGGTGAAAGTATAATTTTTCGATAAAGCGGAGCTAGTACAAAATCATCATCAAAGGCAGTTGGTCAGCTTTAATTTCTTTTCAAATCCAATTTGTGCAACATTTATGACTTCAGTGACTCATTTATGACTCAAAGAATGACACTGACAGAGAGATTGAAGCTATATAGTTAAATGTGGGTAATATTTAAATCTGCCCGCTAATCTTTGAAAAATGTCCGCTAATTTTTCGAAAAATCGGCGACCATTTATCAGCGGGTATTTTTCAGAAGATTAGCTGGCATTTCAATTAACGAGCATTTTTAAGAAATTAGCGGGCATTTTCCAAAGATTTGCGGGCAAATTAAATGCCACCGTTAAATATTTGCAAAAGCTGCTATTTGGTCTTACCTTAAAAATATATATTTTCGCGTAAAAGAAATAAATGGATGCTTTGAATGATGATCGAACTTGCGACATGAATATTTGCGACAAAATATAAGGCTATGAAAACTCGTTACAAGACCTGTTTTGGGTCTTTTTGTCTTGGTTTCTTAGTTTTCTATGCAGTCCAACCTTTAAATAAGGACATCTAGATATAAGGACTTCTTTTAAAGGACCATGGTTTTTACAAATTTGAATTGCGGAGGA
>JAMRYI010001448.1:0-23545 GCA_029231635.1 Ditylenchus weischeri
CAATACCTTATAAGATAACATTCACCACCGTCAAACCATATTCAAAAGGCTAAAACAAGGTTTGCACAGGGTTACTCGAAAACCACAAATAATAGTTTGCCACTTGGCTTGTTGGTTTATGGATTATGGCTCGTAGAAATTTTTTTGAAATAACCAAGATACTTTTCATGAAAAAAATTGTTACTTTATTGGTTTGAAAAACGGGCGAACTGTATATCGAAAACTGCGTAAGGAATAACCTGTAATCTATGCTGTCCTCTAGACTTCTGAATCTGCTGCCAACAACAGTAGAAACTTTAGTCAAATTTTTTACATTCCCAACAACTTGTTGTACACTTTTGGGTGGATACAAAGGGGAATGAGGAAGGGACAACTTTACGTTCCTTCTGTCATTTAGCTCTCGTTGCAACAAACGAAGCTCTTCTATTTTCAACTCCAGCTCTTTTAGCTCGGCTTCTAAACCATTGAAATTTATTCAGTTACCCACTAAATTTAAACACAAGTTACCTTTTACAGGAATTTCTTTTGTTATCGTCTCCAAATTGGTAGTTGCCTGGTTGAATTTTTCAATCAGCTCGATGTGCTCTTTTCTGACCGATTGAAAGACTTTTTTCTTGCTCAAGCACTCCAGAACTTTTTCAGGACATTGCTTCTGCTGCTTGAACCTTGTGTAACTGCAAAATTGTATTATTAAACTTATTGAAGATAGACTAGAGAAGCACGCAGGCGGATACCCAACCGGTTAGGATACCACTATACCTGGTTTTTGAGAGAAATTACTCGGAGTGTATATCGATTCCTGTCACCAGAGAACTGCATTTAGTCCTAAAAGGCAAAAATAGGGTTACTTTTTAGGACAAAAATGTCCTAAAAATGTCCTATTTTAGACACTTTAAGTTTGGCGCCAAATAGGACAATAGTCCTAAATAGGACAATTGTCCTATTTAGGGGTACTAAAAAAAGGCGCGAATTCAAAATATATTTTATTTTTCGTGCTGACAGGCTGTCACCACAATTGGCTCTTTCTTCCTAAACTTTTTTGGTAGCAGCGAGTGGTACATTTATAGGGAGGATGATGAACCATAGGCGTACCCAGGATCGTGAAAATTTTTCTGACAGAGGAGGGCTATAGTCCGGTTACCAACCATCGCTCATCCCATCGGATACCTTGGTCCCCAAGCTAATTTTGTTAGATAACAAATAGCTAAAAATCTGCATGAGGGACCAAGCATCCGAAAAATAAAATACCTGTGGTCAATCACAAGGATTGCTTTTGATATGTTTTTGTGTTTAGTGAATCTAAAAACATGGAAAATGCTAATAGAAAATGAAAACTTGAAGGATTTGCATTTTACAGTTTGATCCGTTCCCCTATGAATCTTTAAAAACCCAGGTACCCAGGAACCGGGTTGAGCCAAATTACCCGCCCACATGCTACCCTAATGAATAAAAATGCAAAAGAATGTCTGAAAAATACAAACTTACATAATTTTGTGACCATTAGGGGTGATCACAACCTTGTCATAGTCAATATCCTTGTCTTTTACACAAATGTATATAACCAGGGTAGAGATTATCAATAGAATAATACAAATGGCAATTAATGTTCTGGTGTTTCTTCCAGACTTTAAGGCACTTAGATGTCTTAGGCTAAACCATTTTAGTTCAGACTTTAGAGGTCTTTTGGAGTTGTCAAATGGATTAATCAGCAAAGATTCATTTTCCACTTCAAAATTGATCGAATTAGAGGCATTATTATGCCGGGACTTGGCTTTCTTCGTCGACGACGTCTCATGTCGGTGCATTACATATGTGCTTATGATCTATCAAATATTTGTTTTACTATAAAAACTTTTACGATTAAAAAATTTAAATGCCAGACAAAACACTAAATGTATCAAAACGCCAGATTAGATTTTAAATTAAATAAATTAAGTAGCTTTTTGTTTTTTTTTCAGCTCCAAATAAGCCTATTATTTTTTACTATACGATCTAGCTAAATGTCCAGTGACGACTTGGAGGCGCAGGAAAGTGAGCTAACCTTGCTCAAATCCATGTTCACCGAAGAAGAACTAGTGTTTGATGTTGCGTACGAAAGACCGCTTGAATTTATCCAACCCCACATGACAAATGCTGGCAATAGTCAAGAAAATGGTTTAACTTCCAAGTCTAATAACTCATTTTCACTTCATTTAGTAAGGTAGTTAATGTTTTGGACTTCAATAGAAAATTTTTGTTTAGCCTATTTCTGATAGACTGAAAATCACATTAGAAGTGAATTTCCCAACTAATTACCCTTCCAAAGCTCGTCCAATTCTATTTGTTAGATGGAATTCGGTTGATCAAAAGATGCTCAGCCAAAAAATTCAACAATTTTTGGAGTCGACCAGTGAAGCAGGTGAGCTGGTCATGATGGACTTAGTCAGCTGGATCAACGAATTTGCCAACAAATTTTTAGTTGCTCCGGGTAAGCCTTAATTATAAAAAAAGGTGAACATAGCTACAAAGGTAACCCGGGGCATTCATCGGGTTTGCCTTAAGGCAATTCCTATTTGTTTTGGGGAGACGAGGGGGAGGGTAGGGGTGAGGCATATTATTCAAATGAGAATTTATTCCAAAATTGAGGGGTAGATTAATTAAGGGTTTAACTTTCCGTTTTAAAAACACCCTTGGGGCTGCCCGCAGGGTTATCTTATAACGCGAGTGTCGTAATAATGGGGGGTTTTGTTGCTTGTTTTTGTTGGCCGATCAAACAAACCAGGATGGTCCTATGGCAAGGCTGCGTTCTCAAATTTTTAGAAAAGAAGAAGTACATTTTGACTACTTTTTAAGAAAAAATTATTGTACCAGTGCCTATTGCCATTTTCAAGAGAAAAAAATAAGACAAGAACAAGAAAGATTTAGGGTCCCGAAAAGTACAGGTGGTAGCCCTGCCCTAACATGCTCGTATAATATGATTGCCAGTATATCAGGATGGCCTTTTAACGTATTTTGTTTGTATTATTCAATTTTTTCATTTTTATTTCAGGACGCAGAAATATTTCTTTAGACGAAGCTAGTGAAGCAAAGCCCCTGCAGAATTATGCCCGAATTTGGATTTATTCTCACCACATATACTCACATATCAAACGCAAAAATATTCCAAAAGTAGCCAGCAAACTCAAACTCAACGGATTTTTCATTGCCGGCAAGCCAGCTTGCATAGTTGTAGGTTAGTAGTTCGTTTTATTAGCTCAAACAATTTTTGTAACAAGTTTTTTATTTTTAAGAAGGGCTGGAGTCAAGTTGCGACGAGTTCTGGGCTGACATCCATCAGTGGAGTTGGAAGAAAATACAGATAAAACGCAAAGAAGTGTCCACTAATGCTGCTGAATTCAAAAAGTTGCCAGCAAAATTCAGTGAAATTGAGCTGCCTGTGAGTGGCTCCAAAGACGGCAAGGACCTTAAACACTTTTTGGCTGAACTAGGCTTTGAGCAAATGTACTTTGAAGTTATCAATTTACAGATATAGGTATAATAATTTGTTTGCAACGTGCCATTTATTTTTTTCAACTACATTTGTGGTTCATTTTTTGATTGTTCGCTGATCCGGGTATTTAAGGTTTCTTCCCTAAATAAACTTGATAAAATCGATTGAAAGACAAATTCCATTGAACTACCATAAGTTTTGAACATTTGACATTTCTCTTGTGTTAGCCACTTTGTGCCGCTCAGACAAATAACAGAGAAATAGACAGAGAAACAGACGAACAACAACTCACAACAATTTTTCTAGGCAAAAACTCTTTTTACCGAGTCTTCCCAAAAGTGTCTTAAACAATTTGAAAACATTCTTGACAAAATCTGCTCGGTCCTGCGCGAATTCGAATTTCGCAAATTGTTGTGCTTGCTCATGTTTCATGGTCCTTTAAAAACTTTTTTGACCTTTTTGGTCACTATTAGGCTAGAAAAAATGTTTTTAGGTGGCGGACGGACATTTAAAAAAATATTAAAATTTTGACTTTTTGCCTTGGGGACTAAGGTAAATTATTATACATAAGGGTAATCTACTCTGTTTTGGTCACTGGAGCTGGGCAAAATAAGTCTGTCTAATGATAACCTATGAGTTATAGGAATGATTCATTCGAAATACCCTTGAGAACCTCTCGATCAGAGGAAAGAATTGACAATAAACCTAAGGAAAGAATTGACTTGAAAGTAGGCTGCTCGACGATCGCAAACGGAAGACCCGCACAGGTTATTAGATGTACCACCCTTTGTCCAAAGATGAAAGTTCCCCTAAAATACACACATAAATACGGAAAGCAACTAGTAGGAAAAACAAACCTTTCGGTAGAATCTTGACAAATCGATTCATCGCGCTCTTTTGGGACTGTTGCTCTTCTTCAAAACTTTTTAGCTTATTGGTAAAAACTTTGTGGGTCTTCGCATACGTAAAAAAAGCTTTTGCCATTCGACATCTAGATAGTCTTCTCGCACTCATCACATATTGCTTCCGCGGCCGATAGTTTTGTGAAAAGTCCGATTTTCCAAATATCACTCATCTAAAATTTATTTAGTATTCGCAGAGTAAATAATCATCAGGGTAAATGTTTAGCAATCATATGTGTTAGGTTGAGAGAAAATAGCGAATTAAACGACACGAAGGAAATAATAAAAACTCGTGATTTTACCGTATTTTCTCTGATTAATCGACACCCTCTACTGAACCGACCCTTGAAGGGAGGTTGAAAAATAAACAGATCGGTCGTTTAATTAAAGAAAATTACTGAAAACTCATCAGACACACACATTTGGCGGTTATTTGAAAAAGCACTTCTGGAAAATTTGACTAATCGAGCAAATGAAGAAGATGATTCAGAAGAATAAACAGAAAACTCCAGATCAGATTTGCAAAATAATTCAGGTTTTTTATTTGTGAGTCGCAATTCCTTACTTATCCTTTCAGAGCACATTTAACAGGCCTAATTCTGCGCTGCGAGGTCTGAAGCTTCCGACGCTACAGTAGATCAAGAGATAAAAGTCGAAGTTAGGTGTTCAGGATGGATTCACAGCAGAGCTCAGCTTGGAAGACGTGGAGGAAATGTACGAGGCAAACAAGGAATTCCGCAAAATGAGAATGAGTTTTACTGCAGTGTTCATTTTTACTCGCATTTAAGCTGGGCATACGAGCTTACTTTTATTAAGTGGTTCGAAAGAGAACTTGTAATTACTCACGATTCTGCGGTAGACTATAACTCCTTTATGCGCCAAATCTGTCACGAGGTTTTATGGAGAACAAGTGGAGTCATCGGTAAGCTTTGCTAGTGTTTTTTCTTTACCATTGTTTTGTTGTTTTAATAGGTGGGCCTGCCATGACTGTAGAGGTGAATGAAAGTGCGTACACTCATCAAAAGTATCAAAAGGGCGCCTCTTTCCAACAACGTGGGTTTCTAGATACTTTCTAGATACTTCTCTGTGTATGTAATTTTAAGGCATACATTCCGAAGAAATTCCCAAAATAATACTTTTCGACGAAATATGCCCCAATGTTCTTTATCTTAAAATTCTGACTTGAGATATCTGCCTTAGTCTATGAGTCGTAAAATTTTTCGAAACTCGCTTCTTTTCAAAGTGCTAACCCAAACCACAGTAGGGATCTTGATCTTATTATGCTTTATAAAATTTTATTTAAAAAAGCCAATTAGGAAAAAAAATTGAATTCCCGGGCACCACCTCTTATTAGCGTGGGCATGCCCCCTTTAAGTAACTTTATGATTGCTAATCGATTGTCTAAAGAATGTGAATATTACGAAAATTGTAGTTTGGACTTATTTGTGATTCAAACTGCAAGTGCAATTGTATGATGCCTTGTTTGTCCAATAAGTTTGATTTGATTTTTCAAAAAGCGTCAAAGTTGTTTACATATTAAAATTTGCGCAAAAGGGAAGAATCGGAGAGTATGTCAGTATTAATGTCTATTACGGCGGAATTAAAGACAATCAGGTATTCTGCTTCAAAGAGCACGGACTAATTTTGCAGGGACATTACCAACTATGGGTAGCGCGCTGTTTGACTTGAAAGGTGTTTCGTATTAATGAAGTGGACAGCCAAGAAGACGATGTAAATGGCTATATGAGCGACAAATCACTGCACTTTCAAAATGATGAGCTTGATATTGTGAACACGAAACATAAAAACTTGTAAATTAATATTTATTGAATATATGTTGTATGAATGAAAAATTTGTCCTGCTAACTTTTTTGAGGAAATAAAATCCGGTCGAGTTTTCAGCGCAGAGATATTAAAAAAGGCCTCATGCTACAATAAGACCCTTTGTTCCAATAAGGCCCCATGCTGGAGGAAGGTTAAAAAATAAGGCACCGTGAGGCTTATTAAAAGAAATACGGTAAGTGTTTTAGCTATGCAAAATTGTATTCGTATGAAAAGGTATAATCAATAACTGAAACAACTCTAACTGTAATATTTCCTACAATTAACCCCTGAAGGTTCCATGGTAAGAGCACTTTTTCAGGGGGGTTAAATCCCATGAAAACTCAACTTTCAGTGGCTTTTTACCGCGCTGAAGTGGATTATGAGCGATCCAATTTATTTTCAGACTATAAGAAATGAAATTCGCGCAAAATTTCTCCAACAACCTTTAGAGAAACCCAGAAAACACAAAAACTGTGAGAAAAATTTGAGACAAATTTAAAATTTTTCAGGACAACCTGTAAATAACTTAAAAAGAGCAAAATTTCATACCTGAATAACTTTTCGAATTAGTTCCTGAATATCACCGTCAATATATTCATGATGCATAGTTAACCATATATTTGATGTAGTGCTACTGGAAAACCAGTTGATTATATCGTCCACAGTGCACAATTTAATGTTGCTGCGAGGTTTCATCAGAGAACCGATATCATCACACGCTTGAAAACAGGGTAGTGATAGCGCAGTAGGAATATCGTTTAGTGGAGGTAATACAATGTGAATATTTATACCATTACTCCAAATGTAATTGGAAAAAATTTCTTTAAAATCTTTGCTCGAAATACAGCTACCACTGTGATTTCCTTCCTCGATTATCTGCCTGCAGTTTTCTAATGAAGACAGAAGAAACGTTGACGAAAAGTTACAAGAATACCTCAAATTTGTCCAGCGATCTATAGATTGCTTTAATGTACCCATAGCAGCAAGAAATAGTAACAGTCTTTTCAGCCTGCACACGGATGAGAATATTGACGAAAATTTTCGTGAGGCTATAAATTTCCTGCAGAAACTGAAAAATGAACCTCAGTGATGTAACAAATGTTAAAACTTTAAAGAACCTCATTGTCCGACTGGGTTGGGTAGTCCCATTTTTTCAATAGAGCAATCTTACTCACGTCTTCTTTATTTTCCAGATACCGTCCTAACACTGCAATTTGAGATGCCCATCGAGTCTTTGAAGGTGAAATGAGCACTTTCCCTGGGAGGACATTCTCTGACTTCTTGAATTTGCCGATCAGATTGATCATTGTCTGGTAACCTTGATTCTTGGCCACAATATTCTTGTAGATTTGCATGATGACTAATTGCAAAGCGTGGGCAAAACATCCAACTCGAAGCGAAAATGCAGCTCTTAAAACAGAATGTTAAAACGGAAAACCGAATACACAAAAACCAACTGCAGCGATAAATCTACGATCTCTAAAACTTCGTTGTTTTCAAGCTCTTCGCATTCAGTTTGGTCTTCTTCTTCAGGATCTTCTGAAATGCAATCTCGGTCAATTTCAACTGAAAATATTTTGACTAATTGTGCGTAAAAATGATCGAATTTTCTGAACAATTACCTGCCCTTATTTCGTGATCCTTTGATCATGTTGCTTCCACCATCAGTTACCACCTTGAAAGCATCGCTCAGTGAGAGCCCATAAATAGCCAAAATTTTCTCTGTTTCTCTGTGAATAAGCACGCCCGTGTGAGAGCCATCTAGTTGCTGAAGACCAAGGCAGATTCGGCGAAGAGTCGATGAAGAATCACAATAATGTATAGTCACGCCTAAAGTTGAATAATAAGATCAGATTCGGACGAAATAACGAAATAAAGAAATCCCGCTATCAGTCCACACATCGCATGTCAAAGAGAAACGTTGCTTCAGATTTTCCACTTCATTTTTAACCTCAGCTTGTACACGCACCAACTGATTTAGCAGAAGAGATTTGAAAGTTGCAAAGCTAGAAGGAATCTAAAATGCTAACAGATGTAAATCCAAACTACTACGTGATCAGCAAAAACCTCCAAGTTCGGGGACATCACACGGAACAATCTGCGCATCAGCGGATGGAGAAAACTATTGATTGAGATAGCGGGGATCGAAAGAGCCGCTGCCAAGGCTGAGAGAATTTTCTTGTGCCTAAGGAGATAATTTGAAGATATTATTGTGACAGCCATGTGAAAATGATGCTTTTCATTAGGCTCGGTATGCCGGACAGCTTCCGATGCACTTATTTTCTTGGCAGGCTGCTTCGTGTCTTCGTGTGTTCCCAATGACTGGTTAGCGAAGTATTGTGCTTGGTTACAATCTGAAAGAACACAAGGCATGCAACGATTGAGATTGCGTGATGTTTTTTACCCGCTGGCAATGGTTGCACCTCATCTTGATTTCGAACAAATCATTAACTTCGATAAAGTTATCCCAAATCGAGTCTCGGCTGCGCTTATTGGGCTTTCTTTGCGTTTGATTGGGAGAATCAGCAGAGTAGACAGACATCTAAGACAAGTAATTGAAAAACGAAAAATATTCAAACTCAAACGCTAAAGTCAAGCTCAAACTCAAGCTAAACTCAAAAAATGTTTGAGTTTAGCTAAACTCAAACTTTTTTTGAGTCTGAGTTTAGCTTGAGTTTTGAAAACACTGGATTTAACCCCCCTGAAAAAGTGCTCTTACCATGGAACCTTCAGGGGTTAATTGTAGGAAATATTACAGTCACAGTTGTTTCAGTTATTGATTATACCTTTTCATACGAATACAATTTTGCATAGCTAAAACACTTACCGTATTTCTTTTAATAAGCCTCACGGTGCCTTATTTTTTAACCTTCCTCCAGCATGGGGCCTTATTCGAACATAGGGTCTTATTGGAGCATGAGGCCTTTTTTAATATCTCTGCGCTGAAAACTCGACCGGATTTTATTTCCTCAAAAAAGGTTAGCAGGACAAGTTTTTCATTCATACAACATATATTCAATAAATATTAATTTACGAGTTTTTATGTTTCGTGTTCACAATATCAAGCTCATCATTTTGAAAGTGCAGTGATTTGTCGCACATATAGCCATTTACATCGTCTTCTTGGCTGTCCACTTCATTAATACGAAACACCTTTCAAGTCAAACAGCGCGCTACCCATAGTTGGTAATGTCCCTGCAAAATTAGTCCGTGCTCTTTGAAGCAGAATACCTGATTGTCTTTAATTCCGCCGTAATAGACATTAATACTGACATTCTTCCCTTTTTTGCGCAAATTTTAATATGTAAACAACTTTGACGCTTTTTGAAAAATCAAATCAAACTTATTTGACAAACAAGGCATCATCTTTTCAAACCCCTTTTTCAGTATGAAGCATTGTCAGCGATTTAAGGTTCTTGGGCATGGTGACGGGCCTGATCAGGAGTTGGTATTATCTTTTGAAACGTCTGAAATCCTATCTGCCTACATTCAAGTGATCAAGATTGATGATGGACGAATGATTCGCACCCATCGTTTCGATCTACTGAAGGGCGTGACGAAGCGAGGTACAACCATGAAATTCGAATTCTTTGATGGACCTACTGGGGTATGTGGCTTTGTTTTTTTTGTTTAGTGTTCATTGTTTCAAGCCTGCGGCTATTAACCAAGTTATAAAAACTGTTTAGCAAACGTCTACTTCTTTCGATTATGTTTTCCAAAACGATAAAGAGCGCAATGTCTGCAAAGAGTTGATTTCTGGTCTAGACACAATGGTATATGTTGAACTCGTGCCCTTTAGTGAGAAATATTAAATTATTCACTTTAGATTAAGAAGTTCAAGGACAGCATTCTAGGCAAGTTTAAATTAAATTTCTATCAACAAAACTGTTTTTAGTGAGTGATTACGCCGGAATTCAGCAGCATGGCGACCCCTACGTTCAGATCTAAGTGAAGTTAGAGAAACACGTCTTTTTGTTGTTTGTTAATTTATTGCTTGTTTGTCGAATAAAGTCGGATTGATCTTTCGCCTTTATTTTTGTGCGTAGCTTTAGGAGCCTACGATAGACCTGTCATCATCGAATATTGATTCCTCACCTAGCCTTAGCAAATTGTCAACTATCATCTTTCTTATAGTCTAGCATTAACTTCAGTCACACTAGATTTTTCTCAGAAATATTTGTGTCCATTTGGCGTCTACACCATGTGTTATCGTGATTTCTCTTATAATACCTATGACCATATGCACATTAAGGGCTGATTAACTTATTTGCAAGTATTTTAGAGGACTTACACAAGCATTCGCTCCAAAATAATGTTGATCGAAAATGATTATAATTCAAAGCAAGGGTGGCAGGCTGTTTTCGGACTTTTTTCGTTCCATTTTCCGTAATTTGGTTACAAATTTTAAAACCTTTTAGAATATTTTGCTAAATTTTGATTTTTGTACGGTAATTCGCGACAGTCGATCCACCGAAAATTGTAAAAATCTACTTTTAATGCCTTTAAACCTCTTTCGGTGGTCCAAATATATCCTCAGTAGTCCTGATCCATCCTCCCTAGTCGTGATATATCTTTAGCGGTCGACTCTGATTTTACTTAAGTTCTCATATTTACCCACGATGGTCCGAAACCTTTCGGGATGTCTTTGCGGTTCATTAGGGTGTCCACTGTGTGAAAAAATTTTCTGTCATCAAAACCACTTAAATCTTATACATATTGAAATAGGGTCATATATGGTTAAGTTTTTTACAAATAAAAGCCGAGACATCTGCCGATACGAGAGTAATATATGACCATAACTAACAACCACTAAATAATCATCTAAAAAAGTCAGTCATGACGTAGAAAAATACGTCAAAATGTGTTTGAAGCTATCGTGGCAGCTAGGATATTGTGGCAGCGGCAGCTAGGAATTTGGACGAATCATGTTAATTTGGCAAAATTTTCTACCAACTTTCCAAAATTCCAAATCCTACTTTTGCTTACCGTATTTAATTTATTAACCCCCAAGGGGATTCTTTTTCAACCCCTAAAAAATCTTGAAATTATAAATCAAAAGTGTCTCCAACTCTGAAATCCTAGTCGAAAAACGAGGGGGTGGTTATTATTAGAGTGAATACGGTATGTTTTTTGTGAAAATGACTTTCTGACTTCTAAAACAGTTATTCCCAGGGCAAAAGCAGTTCTTCAGTGGTTCTTAAAAAGAATTTGATTCTCAATCCTCTGCTTGGCCAGCAGCTAAATGGGTATTATATTACCTTCGCAACAAGTATTATTATTTTTGACCTAAACCTAGTATAAAGTTCAAGATGTCAAACATTTTCGCTACATTTTCTGAGATTTTCAAGCTGGTCCGCAGGTGGCTTGTAAGTTTCTATTATGGGTTTGTTAAATTTTGCATCTCAAGTTTTCGTTTTTAGCGTTGGAACTTTATGATTAGGATAATTGAGGGACTAGCGATAGAATTGCTGATGGCACAGATTTTCATGATTCAAACGCAGGAACATTTCCGACGTATAATTTTAGCTCCAATGAAGTTGGAGTTTCTATCTGACTGAATGAAAAAATTATAGAAACGGGCTGTCTGGTTTTGTGAAGTTCTTGTTGCTGCTTTTGACTCACGACCAGTGTTGTCAATTTTATTTACTAACCAGGGCTGGGCACGGGCCGGCCGAGACCGGGCCGGCCCGGCCCAGCCCGGCCCGGCCCGGGCCGGGCCTGACAACTGTCCGGGCCGGGCCGGGCTTTTGAAAACGAGGTCCGGGCCGGGCCGGCAAAATTAGGCCCGTGCCCAGCCCTGTTACTAACCCACTCTGAAAAAGCATTTGGTAATTTTTATCGGTTTTCTTAAAAAACTTTTTTGGCATTCTGCAAACAAAAGTTTTTATACAAAGCAATTAAAAAAACGGTAAAAGGACAGTTGGCACCGGTGCCAACTGTCCACTTGGTTATCTTTCAATTGCAATAACTATTTTTAGGTAATTTTTTTCCTTCCAAGCCACCATAGTAACCGCAATTTCTTCAGAAATCTGAATCACAAAACAGAAATTCAAAAAAAATAGTCATTTGTTGAGATATAAGCTAAAGTTGGAAAACAGTCAGTATTTACCTGTATTTTCCTAAATTCGATTATATGCCAACAACCAATTATTTTTTTGAAATTCTGTTTTGTGATTCCGATTTCTAAGAAAATTTCAGTTACTATAGTGGATTGAAGGAAAAAAATTAAAAAAAAAAATTACCTAAAAAACAGTATTGCCATTGAAAGATAACCAAGTGGACAGTCGGCACCGGTGCCAACTGTTTTATGTCCATCCAGGTTAAGTTCAAACAACGGTCTTAGGACAAAATGCCAACGCCGAAATGCCAACAGCACGTTTTTGCAGGATTTTAATTTTTTGCTGTCTTACCAGATACGGAAAGGAGAAACACCCTCCCTTTCAAAACTTTTTTCATAGAATTGTGTCCTATGCTCTGAAAAACATTTTAAAAAAATCGAAAAGATGTGAATTAAAAAAATTATGGCCAAACTTAAGAGGGACAAAAAAAATCGCTGTGTAAATCGCTTTGAGAAATGTATTGGGTTTTTTGAGTAAAGAACTTTTGGAGGTCACACCTCGGTCAATTACCAACGAAAGGTGGCCGAATTTATTGCTAAGGCTTAGGAAAATTTTAGCAATAAATTCGGCCACCTTTTGTTGGTAATTTTTGTTGGTAACCTGCCAAAGTTCTTTACTCAAAAAACCCAATACATACATCAGATTTCTGAGGAAATTTTGGTTACTATGGTGCCTTGGAAAAAAAATTACCTGAAAATTAGGTATTGCCATTGAAAGATAACCAAGTGGACAGTTGGCACCGGTGCCAACTGTCCTATTTCCAAAAAATGCCAAGGAAAGCTTTTTGCAAAAGCATTTGGAAATGCTTGTGGAAATGCTTGTGGTGTGTCTCTTTTTTGAAGAATCATTGCTTGTTGTTCACTTGTAATATTCTCAGGCTCATGTTTGTTGATGCTGCTTGCGAAAATCAAATAAGCTGGGAAATACAGCTCAATCGATGGCAATTTCATGGAACAGGTTTATTTAGAAGTGTGATAAATTGTGGTTCTATTATTTCTGAAGCACAAGCCATCGCTTATCTTAGAAAAGCAAAAAAACCAGCTTAATTGGACGACATTAAGGTATATCGATTTATGTAGTTTGTAGTGGTACGTATTGACCACTGACTATTTAAGGTTCTGAACAGTCTCTCCGTTAAGATAAGATAGCAGTCGTAGCATGGTCCTAATGGAGAATCCGGTGCAAATTTTGCCTTGGTCCCCCTGTTGATTTTTTACACATTTTGCTTTGCCTTTCAATTATTTTCATGTATCTATTCATTGTTGTTTGCCGTTACATTATGTAGTTCTATATTCCTTCATCTGGTATTTTGCAATCTATATATTCTTTTTTGTAGAATAATGTCTCTTTTTGTGGGTCACGATTCTCTTCGTCAGACGCTGGGACTTCGAATCATTGTTCTTACGCGATCTCTTCCAGATGTCTAACAATGATGTGCGCAGCTCCTTAGTCGGTCTCAACTTGCTGAAGAATGGAATGTCTTGCGATAAGTGCGAAAAGAAAATGCGGGTCGTGAAATGGTCGGACAGTCAAGACGGAATTCAAGTACCGTATTTCTTCTAATTGCCGCACAGTCTCTAATTACCGCACACCACTAACTTTTAAGACTTATATCTCGGAGCAGAGTGAATATTTTGCTAAGCTGTTTGATGCATTTTCTTAACTCCCACGAGCTCTACCGTTTCCACTTTTCAGATCTTGGTTAAGCACCCGAAAATCTCTAGATCGAATTTGAAAATTTCCGATTTTCGGGTGATTGAAAAATAAGCGCACATGTGCGGCAATTAGAAGAAATACGGTATTTCATTGATATTGATATTTTTAGGCTAACATTATTTTTAAATTTTAGTGGATTTGTACTTCGAAAGGTGTTTACTGCTCCAAGAAGTCTATCAGGGCCGGCTCCTTCTTCGCTAATTCAAACCTGCCTTTATCAATACTTCTCGTCCTTTGTTATATGTTCGCTGTCGACTACGATAATAGACATATCTGCCGTGAGTTGAATTCGGACATGCACACTGTTGTCGACTGGTTCTGTATGTGCAGAGAGGTCTGCGAAAAGTATGTACTTCTCTGCTTCCCTTATATTTTATGTATATGTATTTCTCTAAGCTACTGCAATAATGCACCAGCTGTTGGCGGGACTGGCAAAATTGTCGAGATAGATGAAAGCTGCATCTCCAAAAGAAAGTACAATAGGGGGAAACGAATGCCGGGAAATCAACAGTGGATCTTCGGAGGTGTTGAACGAGGCAGCAACGGCAAAGCTTTTGCATTCCGTGTTCCAGATAGGAAGAAAAGAACTCTTCGGAAGATTATAAAGAAACGGATCAAGCAAGGGACTACCATAATCTCAGATGACTGGCCTGCATATCGGAAACTTGGGAAACGAATGGGCAAACCAGTTGGGTACAAACATTATGTAATCTGCCACAAGAAAATATTTGCTAGGTTTAATATCTTTTTTTAAGTCAGCTATTATACATATTATTTTATTCAGGACTGATCGTGATCAGCAGAACAACATGCTACGTGTGCATACCAACAACGTTGAAGGCTTCTGGAGCCATGTCAAGCATAAAATAAAGCGAATTCGTGGAACAAGTGAGCCGTTGAAATCTTCCTATATCGTCGATCCCGTCTTCAGACTGTAATGCTGAGAACAATAACATCTTAGAATTATTCTTTGAGAGAATCTCTATGATCTATAGGATTGATAATTATGAACTTTAAATTAAATGATATGTAATTTTGTGATTCTGTGTATAATAAAGCTTTGAAATATTAATTTCTATCTGAAATAAAATTTGCGGATAAATAATTTTTCTTTCAAAGAAAACAGAAATCAACAGGGGGGGACCAAGGCAAAATTTGCACCGGATTCTCCATTAGCGCCGATAACTGACAACACGCTCTTTTGTGGCAACAAGCCTTGTTCTCTGGATGCACTCAACCTTGGTTATCTAGATCCTCTTCTTAGACTACCTTTGCCCAATGATCGCCTGTTGCTGCTTTGGTCGCAGTAATTTTCTGTGAGTTTACTTAAATTTAGATAACCAAAATATATCGCTAAACTATTTTAGTACTGGAGACCATCCTGCTAGTTGCGGGTGCCACTGTCCTCTGTGTTCTGTTCGCGCTGCGCTTTGGAATGCTCGATTTCCGCTTCAGTAATTTTGATGACGATCAAGTGAGCCAAAAGATTAACATTAACTCATCCGATGTGAATATGCTTTAGTTTTCTCAAAATCCCTTCAGGATTTTCGTTTTTTTCATGGCTAAAGTCTCAAATGGCTAAAGGTTATTTGTGCCTTCAAAATGCTCATTTACGCCCTTAAATTTTATATTGCCATTTTTCACTGAATTTTCGTTGTAGCGTGTAGCCCTAATTCTTGACTATCTCATGAGCTATCAAACTTTCCTGAACAATTTTTTATTTGACGAGATTTAGAGGTTTCAAAATAATTTCAAAATAAAAATAACTTTTTAGAAACGTCGAAAGGTCTATATTACTAAAGTTATTCAGGGCAGTTTGACAGCTGATTAGAAAGCCTTAGATTCAGGGCCACATGTTATTGACAAATTTCAATAAAATAGCATTAAAAATTAAGAGAAAAATGGCAATTTAAAATTTGAGGGCGTAACTAATAAATTCTATAGCGTGTATAAGCATTTTGGAGGCACGAATAGCTTTTAGCCATCCCAAATCCCGAAACTTTATTTTTTTTAAATCTTAATTCAGAGGCCAACACGAAAAGAAAAAATCATTGAATGTTTGCCAAAAATTTCGGGACCTTCGGCGCCAAGAGATTGAAAAAATAAACGCACATGTGCTTTTATTCGAGTAAATACGGTAAGCTATATACACCAAATGATTATAATAAAAAAATTGTAAAAAATGAAACTTTGATATTTTGCTTTTGGCTTTTTTCTGCCCGCTTTTTTAAAACTGAATAAAAATAACTAAAATTTGTAATAATTTTTTTATTCTGAATCAACCCAGTAAACAAAATTTTCTCGAAAATCCGAAACCATTTATAAAATTAAAAAAAGATGCTCGGCTGCTGAGATATGATCATTTATTGCACTAGGATATTTGCCGAAATTCTGCAAAGTGACCGAAACAAGACAGCTGAGAGTCTTTCCATAATTATGTATCAGGAAGTTTTGTATACTAGGGTCGCTCAAAATAAAAAAATAGTACAAATTTTAGTTAATTTTATTTAATTTTCAAAAAGCGGGCAGAAAATGTCAAACGCGGGCAATAAAAAGATTCTCCTTTCTAGAATGACCTTTAGTGCGCGAAAATCTTATCTTTTGATAGTAATAGGTCGAGGCTATCCTTGAATTACTTAGTCATTGATCTAAATTTAGCGTTGCCCGTTTGACTATTCACTCATTGTTAACGATGCTGTCTAAGCTTTCAAATGATATTCTTCTGAATGTTCTGCAATTTTTTAATCGCAAACAACTTACATTAATGGATGAAGTGTGTGTGCGCATGCATAATATTGTGAAGACTAGTTTCTTGGAATATCCCTTGTACCCGATGCACAAAAATGTAATTATATACTCTGATAAGTCGGAAGAACAGCTCCAAACGCTAACCAAGGTCAATTACTGCATCTACAAAAAAACAATTGACAGGTATTGACTTTTTGTATCAAATTCGGGCACTGGTGTCATACAACTCTCTCCCCAAAAAAAATTCAAATCAATTTTTGACTATTTTTAAAAAAGCATTAACATTGGTTATTCCGCAATATTTTAACGTTCTAGTTATTAAGAATTAGATGGTTGAATCCATTCTTCGTGGAGCTGACGGATTTTGGATTCAAACGCAGTGTTCCATGAGACATCGATAGCCAAATTAAAAGACACACTTTACCCGCACCACGTAATAACCTTGATCCCCACTAGTCGACTCAGCTTGGGTGACCAAGGCAATTTTTGTTTTGTGTTTAATACCAATATTTTTTGCATAAAAATAATTAAAAAGTGTTTTGGGCTTGCCTGATGATCTTGACTCTTGGATCTTAATGTTCGTCTTGATTTTCGATTCTTTGCTTATCTATGCACCTTAGATAAAAAAATAAATATCACAGACTTGGACAGAGAGAAACGAAACGACAACAGATGTAGAAGAAGCAAGGCAACTGATTTTCAAGTTTTTTAGGCATAACTAAATGTTTGAAATTATATTAACTGTGGAACTAACACGCATCAAAAATAGGTTAGGCTCATTATGAAGTTCAAATTCAAAAAAAATTAGAATCCAAATATCAAATCAAACCAAACTAGAGATGACGACGGGCGGAATCCCGTCCCACTAAGCCGAAATTTGGCCCGAAATCCCGTACCGTTATCTCGCCCAGTCACTACAAAAATCCCTGTCCCGTTCAAAGTTTAGTGCTTACAGTATTGATTAAGCTGACTTTTTGTTATAAAAATCCATCTTTCTCATACTTTTTTACAAACGGATAAAAATGTTTTATCCTATCCGAAAGATATGTCCATTAGCTTTTTAATAGTATATAAAGTTACAGTTAGTGAGGGAGGGTAGAAGGCAGAAGATTAGTTTTCTTGGAACCAATTATCAACCCTCATTTTGATCTGCTCGCGGCATAGTTTCGACATAGTTTACACATCGAAACTGTCTAAACTTTTGGGAGATAAATGAATGAACGAATCATGGAGACAATTTATAAGACTTTAATAACAAAAAAATAGTGTAAATGGTGGGGAACAGAACCAAAACTTGTCTTTCTAATCAAATTTGACTATTTTTCTCAAATATTTCTCATTTCTTAAATATTATCACAATTAATTTTAGGAGCAGCAACAGAGATATTGTGGTTTTTTTGGTAGACCTGTCACTTGTTCCCTTCTCTCGTTTTTTGAGAACTTCATCAGTGACGTTTTCCTGTTGCCAAATATCAGATCCAACTCTTCTTCGAAATCTCAGCAATCTTCGAAGCATATTGACCATGTATGGTAACTTTTCGTCAACGTTTATTCTGTCTTCATTAGAAAACTGCAGGCAGAAAATTGAGGAAGGAAATCACAGTGGTAGCTGTATTTCGAGCAAAGATTTTAAAGAAATTTTTTCCAATTACATTTGGAGTAATGGTATAAATATTCACATTGTATTACCTCCACTAAACGATATTCCTACTGCGCTATCACTACCCTGTTTTCAAGCGTGTGATTATATCGTTTCTCTGATGAAACCTCGCAGCAACGTTAAATTGTGCACTGTGGACGATATAATCAACTGGTTTTCCAGTAGCACTACTTCAAATAAATCGTTAATTATGCGTCATGAATATATTGACGGTGATATTCAGGAACTAATTCGAAAAGTTATTCAGGTATGAAATTTTGTTTTTGTTTATTGAATTTTTCAACTTGGTATCTAACAAAACCATACCTAAAATTAAATTATAGGCCTTGTTTTGTTAGAAACCAAGTTGAAAAATATCTACGTTGGGAGGTCGTGATTTGAAAATGGGAATCTAGTTGAACGTTTGGCTTTTTAAACAAAATTTTATAAAGCATAATAAGATCAAGATCCCCACTGTGGTTTGGGTCCTGGTCTGTAGATGGCATCTGGATAGGTAAGACCTAAACCACAGGGAGGACCAAGCAAAAATCGTGTTTTCGATTTTATATAACAAAAAATTGTCCATAAAAACTGAGTCGATTGGCGTCTACATAATTTCAAAACTTTTTGCCTTGAAGGATCAGTAACTCGAAGGTTGAAATCAATTTGGTTTACTGCCGATAGACACTTTAAAAGACAAGGTTTGAACTTAAGGTTTAAAAAATATATTTTTCAGGTTTTCAATAACTTTGATGGCCGCTTTTGGATTTATCTAGATGTGTCGAATTGCTCCGAACTCAATATTTTGTCCAAAGGAAAAATAGCTCATCCTGTTTATAAGGACCATTATCTGAAGTATGCAATGTATTTTGACGACTTTAGAATGGTGGTGGACGAAACTTTAGATTATTATTTATCTCATTTGGACGAATAAGAGTTCTTATTTATACTTTTGTTTTTTTTGTAAGTATTACTCTCAATAAAAAAATTCATTGTTCACTCATCTTTTTTTTATTTTTTAAACTGTATTAGTTTTCGACATTAGCACTTTGAAAAGAAGCGAGTTTTGAAAAATTTCAAGACTTATAGACTAAGGCAGATATCTCAACTCAGAATTTTTAAGATAAAGAACATTGGGGCATATTTCCTCGAAAAGTATTATTTTGGGAATTTCTTCGGAATGTATGCCTTAAAATTACATACACAGAGAAGTATCTAGAAAGTATCTAGAAACCCACGTTGTTGGAAAGAGGCGCTCCTTTTGATACTTTTGATGAGTGTACGCACTTTCATTCACCTCTACAGTCATGGAAGGCCCACCTATTAAAACAACAAAACAATGGTAAAGAAAAAACTAGCAAAGCTTACCGGTGACTCCACTTGTTCTCCATAAAACCTCGTGACAGATTTGGCGCATAAAGGAGTTGTAGTCTACCGCAGAATCGTGAGTAATTACAAGTTCTCTTTCGAACCACTTAATAAAACTAAGCTCGTATGCCCAGCTTAAGTTCGAGTAAAAATGAACAAAGCAAAATAACAAGACAAAAGGCAACCTGTACATAAAGCAGAGAATCTTCTCAAAACTAAGTCGCGTATTTTGGAACCAATTATCAACCCTCATTTTGATCTGCTCGCGGCATAGTTTCGACATAGTTTACACACATCGAAACTGTCTAAACTTTTGGGAGATAAATGAATGAACGAATCTTGGAGACAATTTATAAGACTTTAATAACAAAAAAATAGTGTAAATGGTGGGGTGCCGATAACCGAACAGTACCAAAACTTGTCTTTCTAATCAAATTTGACTATTTTTCTCAAATATTTCTTAAATATTATCACAATTAATTTTAGGAGCAGCAACAGAGATATTGTGGTTTTTTTGGTTGACCTGTCACTTGTTCCCTTCTCTCGTTTTTTTCCAAGGTTTCGCGAATCCAAGATCTAGCTCCTGTTTGCATAATGTCCTTCTGATTTCTAGCTGTGCTGTTCTCATCAGCCAATTCTCCGAGCCGCTGATCTAGTGTGGAGTTGAGCGCATTGTTGGTGTTCACCAATACTTTTTTCTGAGGCTCAACGTATCAGACCTGAATGAGAAAAAATTCAATCAATTTGCGCATATTTTTTTCTAAAAATAACCTACCAAACTCTGAATTTCACGAACAGCAACGTTAAAGTCTGCTTCGCTCAAAAAAATTTGCTGTACTCGGATCCAAAGATGCGGCTATGAGAAAAATTGGGTCGAAGTCGAGTCATCACGAAACGATTGTCCAGTAAACTTCTCAAACAACTATCTGTGCCTAATGCTATTCTTTCCTTAAATTAGAAATAGTCGTAACCACTGATTTTTTCTGCGAAAGTTACAAGAATACCTCAAATTTGTCCAGCGATCTATAGATTGCTTTAATGTACCCATAGCAGCAAGAAATAGTAACAGTCTTTTCAGCCTGCACACGGATGAGAATATTGACGAAAATTTTCGTGAGGCTATAAATTTCCTGCAGAAACTGAAAAATGAACCTCAGTGATGTAACAAATGTTAAAACTTTAAAGAACCTCATTGTCCGACTGGGTTGGGTAGTCCTATTTTTTCAATAGAGCAATCTTACTCACGTCTTCTTTATTTTCCAGATACCGTCCTAACACTGCGATTTGAGATGCCCATCGAGTCTTTGAAGGTGAAATGAGCACTTTCCCTGGGAGGACATTCTCTGACTTCTTGAATTTGCCGATCAGATTGATCATTGTCTGGTAACCTTGATTCTTGGCCACAATATTCTTGTAGATTCGCATGATGACTAATTGCAAAGCGTGGGCAAAACATCCAACTCGAAGCGAAAATGCAGCCCTTAAAACAGAATGTTAAAACGGAAAACCGAATACACAAAAACCAACTGCAGCGATAAATCTACGATCTCTAAAACTTCGTTGTTTTCAAGCTCTTCGCATTCAGTTTGATCTTCTTCTTCAGGATCTTCTGAAATGCAATCTGGGTCAATGTCAACTGAAAATATTTTGACTAATTGCGCGTAAAAATGATCGAATTTTCTGAACAATTACCTGCCCTCATTTCGTGATCCTTTGATCATGTTGCTTCCACCATCAGTTACCACCTTGAAAACAATCTGAAAGAACACAAGACATGCAACGATTGAGATTGCGTGATGTTTTTTACCCGCTGGCAATGGTTGCACCTACTCTTGATTTCGAACAAATCATTAACTTCATTAAGTTATCCCAAATCGAGTCTCAGATACGCTTTGCGGGCTTTCTTGCGTTTGATTGGGAGAATCAGCAGGAAATGAACAGGCATCTAAGACAAGTAATGAAAAACGATAAAACTCAAACTAAAACGCTAAAGTCAAGCTCAAACTCAAGCTAAACTCAAGAAATGTTTGAGTTCAGCTAAACTCAAACTTTTTTTTGAGTTTGAGTTTAGCTTGAGTTTGAGCTTGAGGTTTGAGGGCAAAACTTGTTGTTTCATGTTATTTGTTTTGTTCTTGTTTTGTTTTGTTGTTTCTTGTTTCAGTTATTGATTACAAGGGACCACAAGCGCCTATCGGCGCCTCTATAGTAAAGTACAGTACAGTTATTTGTATAGTACAGTTATTTCGAAATTTCAATAAGGGGCTATGACTTCATCCATAAATAGGTATATCCCTATTAGAACTCATTTTTTTCGCCTGTTCTTTTTTAAAACGAAAGCTGACATTATGGGAACACGATGGTATTAGCGACAAAAGTGATTTCGCTATCTACGACCGTTCTGGCCTTCGAAGTGAAAAAGCGTTACCCACCCACACATGCCAAATACTATATAAGATACCTTTTCATACGAATACAATTTTGCATAGCTAAAACACTTCCCGTATTTCTTTTAATAAGCCTCACGGTGCCTTATTTTTTAACCTTCCTCCAGCATGGGGCCTTATTAGAACATAGGGTCTTATTGGAGCATGAGGCCTTTTTTAATATCTCTGCGCTGAAAACTCGACCGGATTTTTTTTCATCAAAAAATTAGCAGGACAAGTTTTTCATTCATACAACATATATTCAATTCTGAATATAGTATTAGAGATGTTTTGTTTGTCTGTCTGTCTGTCTGCCGGAAATTGATGTTTTGGTTAGTTTGATATGTTTTGTTTGGTTTTTGTCGATTTTTTATAGGCTTGGAATCTCAGAGTAGAATGGCTGTTGTGGATTTTGGTTTTGAGATTTTTGGTTTCAATTTTTGGGTTTTAGTGAGCAAATTGTCGTTTTTTGTTAGAGTCAAAATCTCAGGCTAAGTCGGTGAGACAGCCAAAGCGTAATTTATGTTGTAGCCTGAATGTCAGCTTTCATTTAAAAAAGATTGGCGAAATGACGAGTTTAGAATGGGGCGTGGCGAATGGTATGGAGGTGGTCATTTGGTGGGAATTTGATTTTTGGTCTTCTTTGAATTTGAATGTTTTTGTCTCGAGAGGAAACAAGTGTAAAGCATTTATGTCAGCTCACCTTGAGACTAACATTAATTGCCAGTATCAATTGATTCTGGCAAAAATTAATTCTGGAAAAATTCAAACTGACAATAATTGGCCTTGACCAGATTTTTTGAATAAATTTGTTTGGTAGTTAAATGTTCATGCAAATAATTGTTTTCGATTTATATTAAACTGTAAATAATTGGCAATCGGGTTCTGATAAGACCGAAATTACGATTTCAGCAACCTGAACACCAAATATTTGAGTAGGTACTACTTGGATAGGATATCCTTCTGGTGGACTAGGAAACCAAATTTATTTAATCAAACAAATAACTTATCACATGTAAAATCCTATATTGCGAAATCGAGTTTGTTAAGACAAAGTTTGATTTCACCCAACTAACCGAAATCAGGGTGGTTACCACCTGGTCAGGTGGATATCCATATGGATAATAAAAATAAGAATTTTTAATAATCAAAAATACAAACACTTTCTTTATTCAAAATTGTGTGGAGAATTGGGTTTGTTAAGACCAAGTTGTGATTTTATCGACCCAGACCCCAAAGCCCGAAATGGGTACCTTCAAATTAAAATTTCATACAATACCAACACAGGTCGATTTCTTATCAATTAATAAACAAATCTCGACTTCAAGACTGGTTTA